>JACJUY010001386.1:108965-148030 GCA_014220935.1 Platorchestia sp. MABIK | reverse complement strand
AGCTATGGCAATGCGGTTTGTTGCATTTGGAAGTGAAATGTGTGCTCTAAAATAGTTGAAGATTTTTCATTTATTTATTTCATTCCGAATTTATATAATTTTTTTGAAAGAGGTAAGGTGAAAGTTATAATTTTAGGGTAAAAAAAGTCTAAGGAAAGTTTTACATACAATTTTCAAAAAAGTAATCTATAAATTTTTTAGAGCACACATTTCACTTTCAAATGCAACAAACCGCACTGCTCTAGCTTTGTAAACGTCTGAGTAATTATGAAAAACGTCTTCAAGACTTATTCGTTATTCAAACAATATTTTTAGGATTAAAAATGCTTCTTCTCCTACAGTTTTTAAGCTACAGTGATGATTTTAGTATCATTGAATGCGAAAAAACGATTGCTTTCCAAAAAATAAATTGTTTTTCAAAATTCATTTTTGTTCCAAAGTTATGACGTCATAAATTTGAATTTGTTCAAAAAATTTTTAAATTCATTTTTTACAATTAACATTTAAAATTTAAGGAAAAGCATTTAAATTTTTAGGATGTCCACGTTATTCTGCATTCAATGATACCAAAAGAATTACTATAGCTCAAAAACTGTCACAGATATAGCATTTAGAAAACCCCCCCCAAAAATGTTGTTTTCTATGATTTCCCATTTTCTTTTCCAGAAAATCGCATTTTGTTATAAATGATGAATGATTCTGAATTGCAGTTCCTATGACTGTACCAAATTTTATTGCTCTACGTTCATAAATGGAAAAAAGAGGTCCGGAAGGGGGATTCTCTCCCCCTCTCGGGGGCCGCTAGCTCTGAGATACGTTCCTGAGATTTCTAGACATTCGGGGACATATCTCAAACTCTTTTAAAGCGATAAAACAAAAAATCGGGACAATCTAATTTTTGACTGAAAATGCTAGGAAATGGTTTCCTTAATTTCAGAACATTAAATGCCGTGTAAGCATTTGCATTGAACGTATACTATTTAAGACGGAATTTACTAGAATCGCTTTTTGACAGCTTTCATCACTTGATATTATGAAAGAAATTCTTAAATTCTAAAGCGACGTCAACTTTCCTGTTTGCAGATATTGTTGCACTTAAGCTTGCACGTTATAGCTAGAGAAGGTTGAAGCTGCTTTTGAAAAGATTATAGATTTTAGCAATAAATGGTTCAAAATCATACTCCAGACGCAAAAGAAGTAAATATTAAGCAAATCATGCTCACATGACGAACATGAGACTGCATTGAAACTTCACGATTTTTAGGAAATGAAATTAGGAATTTATCAGAGTATTTTCATGCTCGCACACGTGACAGTCGCTGCAAATTTAAAACTCTCACGTTATGAGAGGGCTGACAATGGTATTAAAATTACCTTACCAATACTGCAAGGTAACCAAAAAGTCACCCGTTTTTAAAGAAAAAAAAGTTTGCGTACTATATGTAACTCCTATTTAGTCCTCGAAATAATCAGCCTCCAGCACCATCTGCCAACGTGAATAGAGATGTTCAATCGACTTGCCGTAAAACTCGGCTGCAGACGAAAAGTCCGTGAGGGCTTGGCTCAAGTCTGCTTCATTGGTGAAGGATTTCCCTTACGGATGATTATCAAGTGAGAAAAAGTTGCTGTACGATATCGCTGACTACTCACGCGACATGCGGCCTGGCGTTGTCATGAGGAAAATTACACCTTAACGATTCATTAGTGCCGACTCCTTCTGACACAATGTCTGTTTCACACGTTCCAACTGCTGCGAGTATAGGTCTCTAGTGACCGTTTGGCCCGTTGGTAGCAGGTCATAATGAATCGCTTGACGACCTGTCCACCAAATGCAAAGCATAATCATGTGTGGGTTCTTAAGCGGTCTTGCTGTGTGAAGGACTGCATCCTGGGTGACAACCAATGTCTGGAACGCTTGAGTTTCGTACATAACTCAAATTTCATCACTGGTAAGTGCTAGATTGAAGAAGGATGCGGTTCGGTGGCGAGAAAGCAGCGCTTCGCAGGCTGCCACTCGTCTCTAGTGGACCTCCAACAGCGTGTGCGGAACTCGCTTGCACAGCCTTACCTAGGCTGTGCAAGTGAAGTCTGAAGTTTCATTGGAAACGTTGAACTGTCTTGCAAGGTTACCACACGCTACACTGCTGTCCTGTTCAATGGCTGCGTTCAGGACTCAGTCGTTCAAGACCTGTGGTCGTTCACTGCGGAGCTCTTCACGGAGGGACAAATCTCGCGACTTCAATTTTTGAAATAAAAGCTTTGCTGAATGTCCATTCACAGCACCGTCCCAAAACGCTTGAAGCATGCGGCGACTTGATACAGCTGCTGATAAGCCCACTGTGAAGTCGTAAAGCAAACGGCCCCGAAAGAGATGTGTATACATTTCCATTCTTTTCCACCGTAGTCGGGCTGATAACCGATGGCCAAGCACGGTCCGGGTGTTTTTTTAAAACGCCTGATGTTCCTTCCCTCCTTCGGCCGTCCGAATCTGCAAGTTTTTGCAACACGCAGTGCATATGTACAATATCGGATATTAACTATATTTAATGACGAATGAAAAATGGACAGAACTTTTTTGGTTAAATCATTTTAAAAAACGTACAATAATATTGTAAGAATAGCGTAGGTGGAATGTGCTTCGTAAAAATATTAAAACGTTGAGACAGTGCTCGTAGAATTAACACGTAGAATGAACAAAGAACATCGCAAATGTAACTGTATATGCTGCGCTGTGTTATACTTCACAGAACTCAGCGCGAACCGTACAAGAGTCGAGAAGGTATCTTAATTAGTGCATTTCTCCGACAGGAGCCCGTTGTGAACGCACTTTTTGGACTGAGCTTCGTCGTGTACAGCAGTCTAATGCTGGCGTTCTACAGCGACTACACGTGGCAACCGTATCATGACTACGCCATGGCTGCCGGCAGTTTGTGTCTCTTAGCCGGCGTCGGGTACTTGGTAGATTTGTTCTTCTCTATCAAGAACTATAGTAGAAAGTAATGCATCCGTCCACACAAGCATTGCGTGTGTTTATTCTACTGTTGAAATGGAAGGTTGCGAAAATTTTGTTATAAGCTTAAATAAATGTTCCCTCCGAAGGTGTTGGAGTTAAAAGAGTGTTAAAATTCTTATTAGATTGTTAATTAAAACTTGTTGAAATAGTTATAGTGTCCTAACATTTCAATGTAAATACACCTTCATGTTTACACATTTGGAAAGTAATTTTAACGCCCATTTTGGTCCGTGAAAATGTTTTAAGTTAGGCATCTTCGAGAGTCGTGTCTAATGCAGTAAGGACAGTAAAAATTATGTACTTGTCATGCAAGCGTATTTATCGTCTTGAATAATATCTCATTTGTTCTCCGTGCGTTTTTTCGTGGTGGAGTTGATGGTCCTGTGTAGTTAATGTAATGACACATTAACTCCTTGACTGCGACGTGCGCCACTGCTGGTACACTGTAGTGTTCTCCCCCAGGCTGCAACACGCTTCGGGCAGACTTTGAGATATCTTTTTCGTGACANTAACGATATGACAGCTTTTTTACGCCTTGTTATCGATTGAGGTGGTAAACACAATGAATCTAAAAAAGCTAATTTAAGGGCTTCAGAGGTTAGCAAGATGTCCTGAGTTTGACCGATTTGCAGAGGCTCTGAAGATGTAACCTTATTGTCCGTTACAAGTTAAATTGGATACTACGATATTTTAGGATAAATTAGGTAGTACGTTTGGTATATCTACAAAAAATGACCAAATTTTTAGAACGTGAAAAATATCATTTTTGAAGGGCACTCAATATTTTTATAAGATACCTTGTGACTAAGTATCTAACACACGATTGTAAGAAATATACACTGCGACACCAAGAATCGAAAACCTGGCATCAAGATACCTCGAGACGCGAGGTATCTTTTCACAGGCTTGCAGAGATTGGAGTCTCTGCAAAACACTCAGCGCGAGAAAGAACAAAAGATGTCAAAGAATTGAAGGATTTGACCGGTACTCACAATCTCGATAATCTTCAAGATGCCGGAGGGACTTTTGAGGTAGCTGATATTCATGGTGGGCTAAGGTTTATTTCTGATGGGGAGAAGAATAGACTAAGCTAAATTTCATTGGGACTAACAAGAAACTTCAATGGTATTCCACAGGCAAGTTCGAATTACCCGTTATGTACGCACATGACAACACTTTAGGAATCTACATGTTCTGCACTTCGTTCGCAATATCTAAGTGGGTATTTACGGAAATCCAGTAGGAATATGCAGTATTAAGAATACTGTTGAAATTGCGTTTATGAACACGCCGTTCGTGACACAATCTTTGTGTTTATTCTTTCAATTTTGAATTTTTTAGAACACGGTTCTCTGACCACAAACACTTTCTTTCTTGGTTTACTCATCCCAAATTGCTATGGGCGAGGTTGCAATTTACTGCAATCATTCACACCACTACGAGCTTTCGAGATTTGAATTGTTGTCAGACTTCCTAAAACGGGAATCTTTCATTGAAAACTTCGACCACCTCCTGTTGCGCCGGTAAAGGATCAAATCACGCCAACTTCCGGGTGAATCTCAGAGGGCAGTCCAACACAAGTGAAAAAATATACGGCTCGCAAGTCAAATTTTCCAACTTAGCAGTAGATTAGATAATAGTTTAAGCTTCCCTAACCGCTTAACGAAAACGCGTGCTAAACAAAGAAGGAAGGCACCATTTAGTATGGGGACGAGGGAACGCTGAATCAATGCAGAAGAGGCACAGAAACTACAAGTTGAGAAAGAAATTTATGAAACAAGATATAAGTTTGAGACAGCTGAAGGTGCTGAAAAAATGGATAGCACTAAACCGATAAATGGTGGTCCTTAAAACAAGAAACTTTATTTCAACTGAAAGAAGGCCTACCTAACTGAGCTCGGGCCCTCACAATTTCCTTCCTAGGAGTGCCGATTCCCATAGAATCAATAGTTGCATCCCCCCTGAGGGAAGTTTGCTTGAGAGCAAGAGGGTTTGGCTACGTAAAGATTACTACTCTTGATGGCACCTTTCGGGGTAGCATTAAGGTGAAGAGTACGGATCACTTCAGAATAAAGTTCTAAAATCCCTGAACACTAAGAATTGTTTTCGTACGACTAAATTCGTGCTTCCCTATACAAGTCGACTTACTGAATAATATTTAGAACAGAAAGTATTGTACTCTCTGTACCTGCCGTTAAATCATAATCCCCTTTTCAAACCGCTAACACTCGTAACTCCACCGATGAAAATCTTAGTTTTCAGGTATGCAGAAAAATCTATGGTTTAGACTAAAATGTAATTTCAGCACATTAACGAAGGCTTTTCGGTCGACGAATACGCGTTCCAGCATTTTGAGGGCCTCGGAAAAATTTTCAAAGCGTAACCTAAAGGAACGACATCAAGTTAGGCCAACTTTGCGTCATCTGACGAAGATGTTACCGTCAATGGCACTAAACTGCTGACAGAAATCTAGGCGGTTCAAACTTCCAGCACCTTCACCAGAAAAGGTAAAACAGAGCAATGGAGGGAATGCAATTTTAGTTCTTTTTCCAAACACTTCGTCTGGGGACTCGCTACGGGCACGTTGAAAAGTATCAGCAGCCTCCAAAATTTTAATCGCAAAATTGAACTGTTCTAGAGCACAGACATTATTCTAATACCTCATAAAATTTTATGATGAGGACATTAATTTCATTTATTTCTCGCATACACTGGTCGACCTGAGACCTATAGAACTTTACTTAGTAAGTGCATCAAGAGATCACGACCGACATCAGAGCAATGGTTAGGTTACCATGAACGCGCCGCGTCAACACATCCAGTGGTCGTCGTGGTCCGGCTCTACCTCTCAGATTACCGCTGACAGCGCAGTTTTCTGGCATTTCAGCGAAGGGCAACCGCTAAAAGCCCCTGAAACCAAGGAGCTAGGAGAATTTAAACGTCAGTAACAACTCGTAAATTGCAACTATAAGTTGGTAAGCCGAATAAGCACAAGTAATAAGAAAAATTTTGCCCGACTGTTATGTTAAGCCATAAAAGTTCAAGGATTTGGTCAATATCGAATTCAATGTTGTCAACGATTTCATCAACTTTATTGCCACATGTAGATAATATGGTAGATTAGAAGACGTTTTACATGGATAATATTGTGCCCGCAAATGTTTCGTTTTCGAGATATAGCATAAATAACGCCCACGTAACAACAGCATTAGTGGCAGTTTCGATATGGCGGATACTAACATGCGCAGTGATTTTGGCGGAAAAAA
This sequence comes from Platorchestia sp. MABIK, assembly GCA_014220935.1. NCBI lineage: Eukaryota > Metazoa > Arthropoda > Malacostraca > Amphipoda > Talitridae > Platorchestia > Platorchestia sp. MABIK. The sequence continues at coordinate 141,751 of JACJUY010001386.1, read as the reverse complement.
AACCATCGGCGTAGGTATGCCTAAGTTGAGTTATTTCAGGTTTACTTAGTTCAGTGTACTTAACTACTAACTACTTCCTCAGCTATCTTTATGTGAACACCGTATTTCAGCTTATTCAAGTGTCCGCTAGTTCAATGTTATATACGACGTTCCTCTACTTCACAGTTAAGTATGTCTGAAACCAAGTATTTGCGAGCACAATGTCATTCGTGTAAAACGTCGTAAATTGTCACCAGTTACTTAAATTTCGTGCTGAAATTTAAAAAAAAGTCCTTGACAACATTAAATTCAGTATCATAGGATTTCGCAGAAAAGTCGAGGTATCTCCTGATGCGCCGGTAATAAAATAAAATCAAGGAACATTAGCGTTACTCACAAGGAGCGGTCTAACATAACGGGAGAAAAATATACGGGCACCAGGTCACAGACACGAACTTTGTTACAATATGGCTTCATATATTCATAGAATCTCCAAGGTCTAACTCCATACCCATGCGTTGAACACGCATCAATCGGGCTGGTTCAACCTCAAACCATTACGAGAAGAAGGTTTATTAAACAGCACATCCAGGCTACAGGTTTAACATACTGGTGCTGTCGATGGTAACGGGACAAAAAGCCCAGTCTCCGAGTAAAAGGCCTCGTCTCAGGCAGACATCATAGTTGTTCTAAAAGATGAAGCCTGAATCTGTTATTTTAACAGAAATGATACCAATTACCATTTAAGTATTGGTTAACGACAGAACAATAATCTATTTTCTAATTTTTGCCGCCTAAACATAGTTGACTTGATCTAAATGAACAACTTTTTTTTATGCACTTTCGGGGGCAAATGAGCATTTAATGAGTTATAGCGGTATGTTAATTTTCGTCTATGATGAATGCGCTCGAATAAACGGCTACCAATAGATTTACGAATTTATGTAGCTTGAACACGGTAATACCATCGAAATAAACTACTTTTCTTCTATACACTTTTAGCGACAAATGGGTCTCTTACGAGTTAAAGCGGTAGATTTAGTTGTTGCGCGATTGAGCTGTTACGAGTACGTTCGGGTACTTCGTAATTTGTTATTTGCCGACCCCGCGGAGCTTGCGGAGCCTGAACCCACTTCTAGGATCTTTTAGTCAAACACCACAATAGAAATTATCACCCGAAAATAACGAGTCATAGCGGTATGTCAACTTTCGTCTCAAATGGGGGGTAATGCGCTCGATCATTCGAGCGCGTCGGAAGGTAGAGTCCATTGTAGTGTTGCCATCCGACGCGCTCGATGAATTACTTCCCGCTTCAAACACTAGAGTTGCGGTAACTAATTTACCGCTATAACTCGTTACATACCTATTTTCCCCGAAAGTGCCTTGAAGAAAAATTGTTTATTTCGATCTCATTAACTATGTTTAGGCAGTGAAAACCGGAAAATCAATTATTGTCCTCTCCTTCACATTTACCACCATTTACGACGTAAACCCCACTTCTCATACCGATCAAGATATGTAATGTAATTAGTTGAAGTTAAGTCTGGTGTCAGACTTTAAACAGAATGGACATTTCAAAAGGCAAATTTTAAAGATCTCCAGAGGAAAACTCGACAGGTATAGTACGAGCTGACTTACAACTTTTATATATTAAAGTTCTGAGGAAACATTGCATAAGATAATATAAAACTTTAAGTAGGTACCGATGGCCAATATACAAATATTAAAAATTTCGAGAAAAAAAAAATAGTAGAAGGAAATTCCCATTAAGGCACTATAACCATACTAGAGCCCTCGGTAATAGCTATAAAGGAGGGCAAACTTCCAGGAGTAACAAAGTAAAATAAACGAAAATCAGAAGACCTTGAAAAAATGACAAAGATTTGCAAAAATTCTACCACACAGCTTGCACGGTCTGTTCAGAACCACCAGCACAAAACGCTATACGTCCTAAGTACGGTATTTTCAAAAAGTTGTTTCTTTTTCTTCCATGACCACTTAAGAAATGCTTGATTTCCAACTTGTCGTTGATGTATTCAGTTTTTTCTTTCAGGCCATAGGAGTTTTTGATGCATGCGCTAGATTGTAAAGCGAGTCTTAGACTCAATCTATAACAATTTCTGGAGAAAATTGTGTGTTTCTTTTATGGTACTTAATTAGCCCATGTGCGAACATCGTTGCATTTAATATCAGTACTAGCCATTTTTCGGAGCTGATTTAGTTTAATACCGTTTTTTGCACAAACTTAACGCTTGGTACAATTGCTTACCACTACAAGTACTTACTACATAAATATGAGAAGGCATGTTTGGCCATGATAAGTTTGTGAGACCTTTGATCTTAATGAGGCTTAAAGAGAGGCTTAAATCTTTGAAGTGGATGATGTTGTGAGTAAATGGATGAATTCGGTCAATTGAAGGTCGTCAAAATGACCGAAAGTTACGGTTTGAATTTTACACGTGACGTTAATGTCATTTCTTTTGACAGTCATGGGAATGTTATCTCCGACGAGAAAAGTGCCCAGAGGTTCTCTACAATTTGATTCAAAACACTGAGTTATATAAGCCAGGATCATTGGCATCAGATCAAAAGAACCTACATACGATTTCAATTTGAAAATTCACTCTTTCATGAGCCTCATATTTGAAGCAGCGAAAGATATTGAAAGAGGACTTGGAGGTATACGCTTTTTTGACATTCTAGTTAAGTGGGCCGCAGTAAGAGGCAGGTTACTGTTTACCTGGTGAATAATTCATGAAAATAAAATTTGCAGCGAGCGCAAGTTGCTTAACGCAATTTTTACGTATTTGGGATCTTTACAATTAAACACCAGAGACTTTCTAATAGAAGGCTTATTATGTGTCTCATTTTCCTCATCAGCTCCCAACAAATTTACATTTTTACCCTTAGCAACTGATGAAAATTTTGTAAGCTCTGTATCTTCTCAAGCACAGTTCGAACTGTGGAGTTGAGGCTCAGGAACTCTTTCCTTGTACCTACTAGGACTTGCTTCTGGTGCGTACGGTGTTGGCGTTGAAACTTGATAGTCACAAGCAGCGATTGGGAGAGGTCTGTCTGTGTCGGATGACTCGGATTTTGCGGTCAGCACTGGTGATGCTTAGTGATGTGATGCTTTAGGGGTTGTGAAGCTCTTGTTGACATTACATATCTTGACCGTCGGAGTTGCCACTGTCATTTTGAGCGGTTGAGGCCATTAAATGAGTAATTTTAAGAGGTTTTAGTGTTTTTCGTTTCTGCTTTATGGTTGGTTCAGAAATGTATTCCGCTTTTTGTACTTGAGTTTTCATTCGGAGTTGTGCTGAGGGATGTTATTCTTTCCGATAAAGCTGATGAGCGAAACCGAGTATCTGAGCGAGTTTCGAACGAATTCGTCATGAAATTATATTGTGGAGTGTATGGATAGGGATGAAGAAAATTTAATTTTGTTCAGTGAGGAGAAGTTATGGAGTAGGTAACTTTCGTCAAAGTAGAAAAGCAACCGTTTAAATGAGAGTGAGAGTGAGCTGCTTATTAAAACTCAGAAGCACCGCCTTCTAAAGGTCGAGGAAGGAAACCGTAGTAGGGAAAGACAGGAGTTCTCGTGAGAACAACGACTGTTTTCTGAGCGAAGTTTAGTCTTCGCGACATTTGATCGACTCGGTGCATTTTTTCCTTTTGTTAATTTATAAGGGCACAGTGTCCATCAGCTAAAGTAAGGCAGGCTTCATTTGGCTTACAAAGCACCAGAAAGCAGAGGTCGGAGAGGAACAATGGAGTGCTGTTGAGAAGATGGAAGGAGCAGTCGCAGGCTCAGTGAGGTAGGCCTATGGTTTGTCGTTATGTAACGACACTCAAAAAGGCCTATGGTTTGAGACTTGTGCAGGAAACCATTTTACACTCTGTTTCCACCTTTCTCACATTTTACAGAGTTCTCCTTTCTATCACTTTTTACGTCACTACTTCACCAAATTTGTCAATCAAAGGGGAGTTATTAGCTGAAAGGGTAATTTAAACCAATTTCGTGTGTAAAAGTAGAGTTTGTGTGGCATAAACAATCCATATTGGTATTTAAAATAACAGAAAAAACAGTACGCAGTTTTAACTACTATATTTTATTTTGAAAACATGCGAGTTTGCTACTGAATAGTGTATTTTTTGTCGCCACTCTAATTTTCGCGAAACGTTTGTTTTATTTTTGGGGCGATGGGGATGACACAGAGATGCGGATGGGGAGGAGGGATTTGCTTGCGGTTCACCACAGCACGAGGGTCGCTACACAACTGGCAAAATTTACAGAAAGCACCAATCTATTATGCACGTAAAAATTGATTACATCTGAAGACATTTTCAGACTGTTTTCCGCTTTCACGAATCAATGGGGTAGAAAGCACATTCACGGATACTCAGTTAGAGTTTGGTGTTTCGGGAACATCTCCTTCCCTCACATTTTGAAATGTTTGACGTCCCGTTTACGAGGAACGTCCGTTCACCTCCGTACCTTGATCAAAACAAACACAACCACCACACATGGATCACATAACCTCAGACTGGTCACGCTACTACTTATAAATGACATCACGACGCTCAGGTTAAATCTCATATTTGTTTTCTTTTTCGTAATGCTTAGCGAGCATTACAATCTGTAATTTGCTTTCGTACATCAACGCACGAAAATCGTATACGCAAACTAAATCAAAAAGAAAACAATTGTCAGGGTCAGCATGGAATATTATTTTTCCATATAGATTTACTTGGGTAAAAAATAAAAATTAAATTTATTTACCCAAGACTTTCGCTTGGTTTTCGTCCAAGAATCATCAAAAGAGTGTGTGGTATATTATCGATAACGTGCATTTGAAATGGCTTAAAACATAAAAACTATTTTCGAAATGGTTTCAGATTGAAAACGTTCGTACAAAATGTGATAGCTTACCGCGTGTAAGAGAAATTTCTTTACGTTAAAGTGTTTATAAATATTTTCCGAAGATTAAATTTACAATTTTCACATTATATTGTATTCATGTGAACTCGTTTTCATTCATGTGAAAGCATTTTACCTTCATGAGTAAAATCTTTAGTGTTTTAAAAAATCCACATTTCCAACACTGAAGCTGATCAACGGTAGATACATTTTCGACATAAAATAATTTCCTTCATTCTTTGTTTCTTCAGATCTGTTGCATCTCCTCAACTGACCATCTTAGTTTTGAGCCAATATATGCCTACTCTGAGTTTTCTAATTGTTTACTTTTTATTCCACAAGAGCATTTCTCTGTATTTCTATAACTTGAACGTACCTCAGCAGAGCATGGCCCAATATCACAAACTCTCCAGCCAGCGTGTATCAAGATGCATTTCCTCATTCGAAATATTTCGTGATTTTTACTCGTGAATTCATTTTACAAAGATATTGAATTTTTCTAATATTTCAACACTTCTTTTGACAATATCCTGAATAACTTCCGACTTTCGAGTACGTGGTATATTTATAAATTTTACCATACTTAACTTGAAGTTGTTTGTCTTGGTATGAACGAAATAAAAACACCTGCGCGCACATTTGTCATTTTCATAAGTCGACGCGTATAAAAAGTCGATCCCTCTGTTGCGTATTTACGCAACGAAATGATTTGTGTCCGTGAGTCTCCTTGTTATTGCTTTCATTTACGACCAATATTTAATGCGAAGAAAATGATAACGAGGAATAAGGCTTTGGTAAGTAATATTTTATTTAAAAGCTTTACAGTTAAAATTAAACATTTCGGCTCAATGAGTCATTCTCAACAAATTGCTGTGAAAAAAAATTGAAAACATCCAAGGCAAATTTAAAAGGTAAGTAAAACTAAAATAGTCGCCAAACCACGTGCACAGGAAAAGCAGATTGAGAGTCATTTAAAACAGGCTTTCGTTGTGAAATACATATAAAGGGATTCCATGATACGCAGATCAACGGGGTTCGAAGCAATGGCGATAGCGCCGATAGCTTCTGCCATCATGCTCAGCAATGCGAACATACAAGGTTCTAGTGGTAGACCCCACATACTTTGACGCCCACTGTGCGCAACTGTGTTGATAAATTACCAAAGAGAGCGTACCTTTCGAAAGTTCGTCTTTGTACATGAAGAAGGAACCAATTAGATATTCATTACCAAGCAAAAAATAAAAGATAAAATAAGTGAAATATTTTGTTAAAAGTGCATGAAATTATTTCTTCATGTTTTTCTGATTGCTGATTAAAAAAAGGGAGGATACAAAACAAATCTTTCTTTCCTACAGTAGCAACAGTAGAAATTTGGTAGTATATCCTATTGAAAAAATTCTCAAAGTTCCTTCAAAAAGTCGCATTGAAAAACCATTTGAATGAAAAAAACATTATAGAAGAGGTAACTTCTGGTGAAAAATAGTGAAGTTGGAACTAACTGCGAAGGCTCATAACAGTAACGTTTTAATACAGTTTCTTTTGAATCGAAAGCTGAAAAAACTACAAAGAACAGGTACCAAGGCCGGTGAAACTGCATGCGAAAAACTGTTGGCTAGTTTCCATAGATACAAAAATTATATCCCTGTGAGGGATTCGATATTGTAATTAGAATTTGTTGTAGGTAAAATTATTAACAACCTTGTAAGAATTTTAACTCGCTGTGAACTAAAACAACTTCAGAGGAAACATTTATTTAAACTCAACACAAAGATCCCAATTTTCCATGCAACATCAGAGTATATGCACGCAATGCGTGGGTGGAAGTATCAAGCTCTAAAGTTCTTGATGGAGAAGAACAAATCCACCAAGTACCCGACGCCCGCTGCGAGACACAGACTGCCGGCAGCCATAGCGTCCTCATAATTTTTTAACAAGTAGTGGTGGCCGTAAAACGCCAGCATCAGACCACCGTACACGACGAAGCTCACTCCAAAAAGTGCGTTCACAACGGGCTCCTGTCGGGGAAAATGCACCAATCAGATAACCTTCCAGGGTCACGAACCTTTGTCACTGAGTTCTGTCCAGTACAACACAGCACAACAAAAAATGAGGGAATATTAGGAAGGGGACATTTGTGTCGTAGCCTTCTTTTCTTTTCTAATCAATTATACAGTTATTTCTACTTCGTGAGTCGTTTCAAGGTTGACCTTCAAATCTACGGTTTATTTCAGCAGGATATATTAAACACAAATCTTAGTACGGCCATACATTTACTGTTTTAACGAAGGGTGAACACACATATGACAAGAGATTGATGAAACTAGCAAATATCGAGGATGATAAAATAATAGACAATCCCAAAGAACTTAACTCGGAGTATGCAGCGATGGTGACGAATTAAAGGTCTAGTAATTACGTTAAATCGGATATGTCGATATGAAGTTACACAGAGATTACATAGACTCTCTCTCAGAGTGCCGGCTGAGTTTTAATTAACAAGTCGAAAGGTGGCACTAACAGACCTTTACAAGAGGAAATCTCGTACTATAATGAATCTATCTAACAGTAAAACCAATGCTTAAATAGCCGCAGGGACTGCTGCTGCTTCTGTAGATTCGTTGAGACGGTTGGCAGCACTCAACCGTCGAAGACTGCTGAGCACTTTTTCTCTGTCGCCTTCCCTATGCTGAGATTGCTTTTCTCGTTGACTTACTACCAACCGATCGGGCGTAAGGTCCACGAACCGCCGTTCACTCTTTTGGTGGTGAGCCGTTCACTCTTTTGGTGGTGGAATTTCACAGTTTGTACCTAAGTACATAACACATTTGCGATGTCCTGTGGTCATTCAACCAGTTTTGTCTTAATATTCTAATAGTTTTTATTTTGTCCATTTTACCCACACTAAGATATTTTTAACAGTAACCTTTCCTATAGCGCGTGTGTGAAAAATCTGTATCGGCTATTCTGTATCTGTATGGACTATTGTTGGTGAGTATGAAATTAATCATATAAATTCCTTATCTCAATTTCCAATCGAAGTAAGTTCCTAGTACCGTCTCATATTGGTCGTACAATGCAATTGTTTTTAGCTTAACCTAGGAATTTATATTTTTAGTATCAGCGAAGTACGAAATTGAAGCATCTATGTATGATTATGAAATTCCTAATTATTTCTTTGAACGCAGCGTGAAAATTGTCCAGCTAAAACGAGAAATCTTGAGTGCAACAAAGTCTTGAAATCTTGAGCGCAACACAACATTATGGAGCAGACAGAAAAGTTGATGATGATGATGATGATGATACTTCCTTTGAATTTCGGAATTGGTTTCAACTAACTCATCAAATGAAGAAAGCCCTCTCGGAGTCACGTTATAAAATACGGTCTTCTGTAGAATGTTTTCAATGCAAACATAAAAAATTAAAACGAATAAATGCCTTGTGTTAAAACAAAATCATTATGGAGAAGCTTGACCCTAAAGGCAGCTAGAAGGCTAAAGAGTTTTCACTGTATATAACAGGGATGATGTTAGTCAAAAAATGCAGGGAATCAACAACATACCCCGTTCAGCATGCTGTTCGTCTATAAAGAAACATGACCAATATGGTATAAACTTGTGACTTAAATTTAAGAAATTAAATGTAATTTTAATATGATGGAGTAAAATTTTTTTTCACCTCGAAATTCGATGCCATTTTACATTATCCTACGCTGGTCTCTCATAGAGCGTTACGCAATAAAGCGATGCACAACACTGTTATCTATACGGGCAAATAGCGATAACAGTTTTGATTCACTTATAATAGATAGAAAGTGTGTGTATCACAAATATTTTCTCAAAGTCTTATCTAACTCATTTTTGCTGAGTAATGACTGAGTCATTTCTGCTAAGTGATATCTATGTAAATTATTCTAAACCATATCTATGTCATTTTCACAAAGTGATGTCGAAGTCGTTTTGCCACATCATCGAAGTCATCGTCGCTTGTGCTAAATCATGTCAAAGTCATTTCTACCAAATGATTTCTCGAGTTAGTTCAACCTAATGGTGAAATTAGCTTATTCTAAAATTATGTCTAGGCTCATAACATTCTTCACAAGCAATTGCTCTAATATAAGAAGAGGAAAATTTTGAAACCAGTTAATATTGTTCAGCTAGTAAAAAGCTGTACGTAATAAAATACAAAGTTACATGATAAGTTAGGTGCTGCAAAAGAAGATGAGCAATTTTCCAAGCGAATCAAAGAAAGTAAGAGTTGACGCAGAGGATCGAAAAGACCAACATTGATAATTAAAGACCATTAGTCAAGAAATGTTTAAAATCTAATCAATTATCATGCATTTCATACATCAACTCCTTTGGAAATAAACTGTTTTTTTTTCTTCCTTCTTCCTCTTACATTTCTCATCAACTTACGAAACTAATAAAGTTCCGAAACTGGAAGCAAATAAGTAGAATAACTCTTGTGGTTACCAATTAACAAGATGCCTCAAAAATTATACTCATTCTTTGACTTACGATTACCAATTTATTCTTTGTTTATGGTTCAGATACAGCTTGGTTTTCTTTAATGACATTTGATTTTCTGAAATTTATTTCCTTTTCTTTGGACAAATTCATCAAACTTTCATCTATGCCAGCCTACACCTACAAGCATACTCTCAAAAACTTATTTTCGTTTCTCACAAAAATGGATTCCTGGATGTCCATCTTGCCACTGAGGTACACTGCCAGCAGCAGGGGCGTCACCACCATAGCGGCCGTGAGCATGCCCACACCGAAGTATGAATTGTTTTTGGCTGCTTCCCGTGTGTCTCCAAAGCGAGCAAAGCCTTTGCCTCGCACGAGGGCGAACGCTGATACGACGAGCATCTGCCGGTAGAACTTACGATATTTTGTCCGTTCTCTTTAGGATCAAAAAATGGCATCGCCTGTTTTTTCTGGGTTTTGGAGTAAAGAAAATGAGATGGTCTGATGTTAGTGAAGGATGTGTTCTGTTACCGAGATGTGGCGTCACATGAGTCAACTGGAACTTAAGAACAAAGGGAGAGAATGGGTCTGATGTTAGTGAAGGATGTTCTTCGGGTTTTCATTAGAGCATTCATCAGAAACGGGTTTGTGGGAGTGTTTGTTCTAAAAACCTCATGCTTAGAGCTAGCTGAGTGTTCTGTGATAACCGTGAACACGAGGCGAAAATTATACGGATCAAAATATACTGATTATGAGTGATGAGAAGTGCCAGTCAGCCTACTTTAAGAATTACAAAGTAGAAGTGACAAGTGTAATGCGTAATGCAAATGAGAATCACGTCTCTGCACAGAAAGTAGCTCCAAAAGCAAGGTGAGCGTTAGTCCATGTTTTGAAATTGGCAATTAAGCACCTGAAAAAACAATTTTTATAATGGAATGACTTGAAACTATAGGTGATTGAAAAAGTACTCGTGAGTACAGTTATTCCACGTCTCCAAAAAATACTCATCCTTTGATTGATGATTACTAACATATTTTTGGCTTTTGTTTCAGGCACAAAATTTTTTAACCTATAATTTTAATTTTCAATTCAATTTCCTTTTATTTAACTCAATAGACTAGCATGTATGTCAATGAACACCTACATCAAAATAAAGTACAGGAGTATTGGGCGATCATAGCGTGAATATGTATTCCTGGGAGGACACTCTGTAATACAATTAAATTACATGTTTCTTGCACGAGCCTTTTCAAATTAATGTTCATTAAAATTGGATTAAAAATTATAGCTTTTTGCGTCTGTTTACTCATTTATTTAGGAATTAATGGAAGAAAATTAATTCCACAGTCGTAATGGCTTGCAGGAGGCCCTGAAACTAACTGCAGGATTTGCAGAGGCTCAGAGGATATAACCTTTGTCCGTCACCAATTGAAATTAAGTAGTGCGAAAAACTATATGAATACAAAAGCACTGTACCAAATTCTCACAAAAACGTTTGAAACTTCGAAGTTTTGGTGGGCATTCAACATACCTGGTGGTAAAAACAAAACTTCGTGGCGTGAAGTATTGAATACCTGGTAACAAAAAAATTGGGACTTGGAGTATTTAATCAAAGATTTGAGTTTCATAAATAGTTTTTCTCAAGTATCTGCAGAAATTCGAGTCTTACAGAGCCTCGAGAGCGAAACATACAAAAACTGTCGTCAAAGAAATAAAGGCTCTCGCGGGCACTCACAATCTCGATGAGCTTCAAGCTGCCGGAGGGACTTTTTAGGTAGCTGAAATTCATGGTGTGTCAAAGTTTGTTCCTGAAAAAAGAGAACAAAAGATAACTGACACGCAACCAACTGCAGTAGTACTCTAGAGGTAAGTTCGAAATAATCGTTTGTGTACAGGTATGATAACACTTGTGAAGAATAATAAAAGTAATTTTATATCTAGTTCATAGTATTTACGAGCGTATTGAAAGATATCATGCATGAATGTAATTAAAATTTTGTTGAAATAGAGTATTCAAACAAACTGCTTGAAAAACAATAGCGATCCATGTTTTAGATTTGGCCTTTTCTATAACGTTCTATCCACCAACACACCACACGTGTTGGCGTTTTACTCGCTTCAAATTGCAATGGGCGTTATGGAAATTTACTGCAGTAGTTCCAACCCCTACGAGCTTTTAAGGTTTGAAATGTGCTATCAGAAAGAAAAAAAGAAATTTCAAAGCGCTTGATAACACATTTGAGGATTCATAAAAGTAATTTTCAATTTAGTTCACAACATTTACATTCGCAGTGAAAGATATCATTTATGAATATTATAAGAATACTGCTGAAATACTGTTTTCACAAATTTTGTTTGAAAAACCATTGTGATCACAATTTTTTTATTCGTGCCGTAAATAACAATGCTCTCTAACCACCAGCACACCAGACGTGAGGGCGTTTTACTCGTTTCAAATTTCAATGGGCGTGGTTGCAATTGATATCGATCACTCAAACCACAACAAGCCTTAAAGATTTTAAACTCGGTGTCAGTAAGGAAAATGATTTTTCATGGCTGTGTCTTAATTGCATAGTGTTTTAAATTAATCATTTGCTTCGAACTGTTTATTCTTCAACAAGACAATGCGCTTCCACATACATCACGTACAAATCAATGGCAAATCCTGGTTCACTTCATCATGAAACAATTTCAACCCCAACGCTACCTCAATCTCCTGACATCGATTAGCAGGATATTTATTATCCCCGCGTTCTAGAACATCATGTCAAAAGAAACGCGCTACATTCCAAGAACTAAACAAAAAACAGGAAAAATTCAATGGGAGAAAACAGATGAATCTATGTATTTAATAAGTAGTAGAGGCTTAGCAATTTAAAGTTCTATATTACACAAATTTCCAGCTGATATTAACCCTAGTGATGAAATGGAATGATCAGATTTTGTAAGTTCAGTTCTCTACGAGTTGACTAAATAGTGTGCACGACTTCGGAAGAAATCCTTGGCCAAAAAGGGTCCATGTAAGACGGATTGTGTATAGAAACAAGCGTGCGTGGGAATAAGCAAAAATACTGAAACGCAATTGGCAATTGAGATATCAACCAGCAATGGTCAAACTTAGACTTAACGTGTCCGATGAAACATTGAGTCTTATTATTCACGGTAATAAATTCCAGACGGAAAAGGGACTCTGACCGTTCACAAGACACAAGTGCGAAAAATAAGGTGGGAACGAGTCTTTTAATCTATAGCACCAGCTCACAATCTGACGACATTGTCTGCGTATCTGATAAAAATCGAAGGTTAAGTAAACTTTGAAAAGTTAACACGTCATCAGAACTTAGTCATCAGATCAACGTTGACGGCAAACTGGAAGAAAAACGCGTACACGAAATACTCCATAACGAGGTGAACTGCATTTCTCTTGCTTTTGCACCTCATGCACATATATGAAAATTACCTTCGCAGCGCAAGGGTACACCTGGAATTGTTCTAACCATCTGAATAATCATTCCAAATGATACTTTTTGTTCCCTATCACTGAATAATGCTTGGAAAGGTCGAAAAATTAGAGAAAAAAATTTAATTTCATCAACTTGAAACTTACCAATGAAAAATGAGTTCATTAATTGATTTCTGATAGCAGTTCGTTTTGCTTCAAGAAATCATGCTCCGGCTGTTGTCCGAGTTACATGAGTTATTCCAAGCGATGCAGTTATGAAGTTCACAAACCCACAGTCGCTGAACGCAGAATTTATTCCCGCTTATAGCATTCATGAGGAAGTGAATCTACTGAAAATTATAACGGAAGTTGATCACATTTCGTGCTCAAAAACATCACTAATGAACCATCATTTTCCTTATAGTGAAATGGATCTCATGAAAATTATTAAGCAGGATGAGTTCAATTAATGAGCTCAAAGATATTACAAATTACCTTTCTTATTTATGTTTTCCTACTGTGCATTTAAGAAAAATTCTAGTTTCAAACGTGCTCATGTTTGGGCTACAGAATTCGACGCCATGCGGTTGCCCCCATGTACGTGCGTAGCTCTGTAAAAGTCCTGTGACGCGCATCATGAACTCGCTCATTCGCCTTTCAACGAGGTCAGTATATGTAGTCCGCCTAGTTGCGACGCACTGATGGGGGGATTATTTGCGTTTAACTTAAGACAACCATTGCACTCGCTGACAAATACATATTATTCAGTGGCGCAGCCAGCGAAAAATTTTGGGGAAGGGTTTCCCAAAATTCCCGAAGAATAATTTTCCAAAGGTAGGGGTCAGACATAACTTATCAGCAATCTTTTTATTCACTTACTTAAAACGGCGACTGAAACTGGTTTCCAGTTCAATATTTTGGGGGCATGGCCCCCCTCTGGCTGCGCTACTGATATTATTCATGTAAGTTAGTGACGTAGATGGTCGAGCTGTAGTAGTAGTAATAGTGATGATAACCTTCTTACAAACTACTACTACTACACCACTATAAACGTCACTAACCCACTTGAATAATATGTATTTGTCAGTGAAAACTTTACAATCACGATTGAACGTGAGGTTTTGAAAACCAAATTCGGAATCCTTCACTAATCTGTCGATTAGCACTTAAGTATGAATGATTTGGAGGAATTTGACACAAATAACGATGCAATATTTTGCAGACTTCAATGAACAGAACACCGTTGCCGGCCAACAAGTTGTTGGTCTCCCAGCGATATTGACCACAAAGAACTCAAGAAACTATCTAAAATAGTACATTTGCTACTCATTAATACGCACAGGTGATTTAAAGGCTTATACTTGTAAGTTAGTTAATTTTAAAGAGTTTAATTTTTTTCTACGAGAGAGCGAGGTGGAGGAGACTTCTCGGTATCTTCTCAGAAAGAAGAGGGTTTTGAAGTTTGTGTTGCGCTGTACTTGTGTAAGGAACGCAGGTTACAGCAGGTTATTTAAAAAAAAAAGACATAGCCAAAATATCCGCTCAGAATTTAATTTTTTTATTTAAATTTAGACCCCGTTCCGAGATAATAATCCGAATCTTTTCATTGGAAATTTACAATCCTTGAAAATAATAGAAAGAATACGGATGGGAGATACGAAAATATTATTCACAAATATGAATGTGTTAAAAAAAATTATATCAAAGAGATGACAATTTCAGTCCTAAGTGACTTGAGTCACAGCAAAACAATATCTCGAAGACCAGTAGTTGAGCGTCAGATCTCATCTCGTGTCTCGCTGGTGAAGGAAGGCGAGCTCTTTTGTAATCACACTGTATAGAGGTAACGTCAAAATTCAAGTTCGTTATTTAAACACCATCAATAATCTCCAGGTAAGAGTTAGCTCTCACTATCTCTAATATTTGCGTATTTACAAATGTGTTCAAAATAAAATTCCACTCTCAAATCTACGGTATGAGGGTCTCTTTCATTTTTCACAGGTGCAGTATTCCCATAGCAATAACATTAGATTCTTATCCTCAAAAACTTCAGTGGGTGGAAATCTAAGACTAAAAATTAAATTCTGAGTAAATTTTTTGGCTATTTCAACTATGAGAAATTGTGCTGCCTAACACATTTCTCACCCAACTCACAGCTTCAGTGTGCCGGTTCCGGACAGCTGGATCGTAGCTTCGTAGCTCGAGGAGGCGGTCTTTGCTCATGAACACGTCACTCTGACGACACATCGGGCAGTCCTGTCTGTTGAAGAAAGGTGCACGTCAATACAAATCTACTCGAAGGTTTGGTGAAACAATCGCTCATTGAATTCTACTGACTCGTACTCAGCAGTAAATGTTACCGATACCAAATAAAAAAGAATTCTATCTAAAACATTGAATTGGTCTTAAACACGTCAATCCAGAACATGTGAGAGCCTTGTACGATTCTTCAAAGTAATAGTACATAGGTGAGAAATATTGTGACCCAAAGTAGAAATGTGATCATTGCCACTTGATTTTATAGAACCGCTAGTTCACATTTCTGACTCTGTTCAATTCGGAATAGAATAATGAGGACCAGCATACATTTGTTTCCAACTTTTAGTTCTGAGCGATACTTTGACGCAGTATACAATGTCTTCAGGCAGTCTAAAAGTGATCACGGCCTTTTTTCATGAGTCAAATTGACTCAAGTCACCCCGACTCGTCAGTCATGCGGCGTTGTGTGAACAACAATTACATTTCTGTGGTAGAAAATTTCCGCTCTCCATACACCGCCTCCTGTTCAAATTTGGGGGGTTTACGCTCTTCTGAAAATAAGGTATTGTTTAATGAATAAATTTTGCAAACAATTTCTATCATATCAAATCATGCTTCATGCCTCGTTGACACCTCAATTTTTCCAGAAAAGAAACGAAGCACTCACACCATATGTGTATACAAGATAGTTACTTTACTAGCACAATTCATTTCAGAATCTTTGTGATATGAATTGAAATTTGTTTGAAAAAAAAATCTTCTGAATGTGTTTGGCTGTACAATTCATAGCAATTCTTTCAACAGGCGGCAAAAGTACCATGGCATACGCAAAACAATGAAAAAGACAGAAAATGGCATTTCAATCACATGCTTGCTGCAATTATACTTCAAATAGTGCCTGCATGAGAGACAAAAATCTTTAGGAACTTCTGGGCAATTCAGAACGAAACAAAACGTGTGTGTTCCGTTTCTTTCTAACTATATCAACCATAATTTACAACGATACTTTTCGGTCACATATTCATTAATGAGCTAAGTGATGTTTAGCAGAAAACATCAATTTTGAAACTGTTATGTTCTAAACTGAGTTTTTCATCAACTGAATTAAAACTAAAGAACTAAAAGGATCCGCTCACTTTTTTTCAAATCAAGTAGTTATGCAAGGTGTGCAGTAAATGTGGGCACAATCGGATTGCACGGCGAAGTCGCTTCTTCAATAGTGGACCAGCAGATCCCGCATGTCGCGGTACCATCATTTTGTGGCAGGAGGTCTTTGGCACACGCGACGTTGGCGAACTTCTCTGACTGGCCGCGCAAAAAACACTGCCTGCTGTCCCATGTTTCGAGTGTTTCAATATCTTCATCGATTGAAGCGACAATTGCATTCAGTTTGTAAGGGATTATTTTGTTTGGAGGTGTATTAAATTCAATATTATGAATTGTAACATTGATGTAATGTTTTAAAGTCAAAAATTTCCCTTTGAAAACTCGGCAATAGTCGTGCTTAGGGAATTCCTCGGCAAGATATTTTAAATATTTTTCTCGAGCGTTCAGAGTCTCCACGATTTTTCTTACTTGAGAGCCACTTGATTGAAAACTGCTTGTAGCTTCTCGTTTAAACTCATTAATTGAGCGGTCAAGTAGATCAATCAGATCCGACTTGCTGGACTGTTTACCAAACGAACTTAAATAGTGAGCAGGAAGGTCATCACTTAAATCTAAACGCAAAAATAAACTGTCCAACTCTTGCTCTGTGAAATTCAAGTTGTCGTCGTTGTTGGATACCTGAATGTTATTTTCGTTCAATTCGCGTTGAACGCCCAACGACGCAGGACTACCCACTCTCCGGTCGTGGATGAGAATTCCAGACCACCATTGAGCGGGGATAGAATTGGCTTCCGACTCCGACTGCTCCAGAGTAGCCGGCTGATTTGATGTGTTCTGGTGGAAACTCATCGTGAATTTTTCGAAACGAAGCAGTCACAAAGAAGGTATGAATGCTCCTGAGTCGGGTTGAATCGATTCACAGCACTGTTTCACGCAGATTTCGACAGGCAAATTCAATGTCGCTGTTCTCTGTGCGTAGATGTTAGTCTCTCACAGCAATCACTTTGTGTTTTCAGAAACAACGAACTTTCTTTTAACACGAGACCGGAGTGAGAACCTTTACGAGCACCTTGTGTACAGTGTAGAGCCGAAGCTGAACTGAATGGTTCACAAAATCGTGCCCGCCTATGTACCAACACGAGGCCCCTCCCAACCGGCAGGAAAACAGCCTCATCTGGCTACCTGGTATCGTTGTCGTTAACGGTTACGCTTTAACTGCAGCTAAACGAATGCATGACAAAGGACTTTTTTTTAAAGGTTCAAGGAAATAATTCACTGTCTGCGGCTTTTCATACGTGAAAGTTTTCGTAAAGTCTGCTCCAATATATTACATAAAATAATCGAATATTCAATTCGAAACTGGCGAAAAACAGAAATGGAGTTATAAATTCAGAGACCTCGAAAACTTTGCGACTTGCTTTTGATTAACAAAGAAATTAAGGTTCGTTTCTTTGGATGGACATTTCGCAATAAATTTCTTGCTTTGATCGTTATTCATTTCGTTTTCTCGAATATCTATCGTACTCACGACATCGATAAAACGGCTGTTTGAAATTGTTTGAGATGGGAATTATTCAAGTCGGAACATTCTTAAAAGCATTCATTACTGTTCAATTACTTGAAAACCTGAGGGTTCGAGATGAGCGTAATCGTGATGCATGTTTCTCTATATTTTTAAATTTCCTTGTGTGAAAACATCAGACTTAGCGAGAAAACAAATGTTCCTTAGTAAATAAATTTTAATACACGATATTAAGGAAATTGTATAGTTTACGTGTGACATGATGTTTCATAAGATGCTGCTAAATCCATTGTAGTTCATTTCAGACTAAAGTAGGGTTAGAAGCAACAAATGGAAATTCAAATTTACGGTAGAAAATATGCTCCTGGCGCTCCTCTCTATGAAGAATGCTGGTGACTGTTTTGTGATGTCCAGAAATAAAGCTTGCAATTTTTCTGATAAGTTATAATCTTTAAAGAAACAAAATTCCTTTCGCTCATCCGACGACTCTATTTCGCCCCACATCCGGTGAAGGTAACATTTGGCTACGCCTTACATTTAATATGCCCACATCCGGTTAAAACCCATATCCGGTTCTTCATTACTATATTATCCGTTCTAACTTTTTCGCAGCCTGCATGCATGTTTTTCGCCGTCTAAGCGATTTAGTCGTTTAAATCGCTTAGGCGGCGAAAAACATGCATTAAGGCGGCGAAAAAGTTAGACTGGGTAGACGTCCGTCACTACCCAGCCTACTCAACCGCAGCTCCCTCCAGCGAAAGCATTCTTATTAGTGTCCTACGCCGAAGTTTGCCTGGGTGAGTTATGTTCTTGCATAATATTGAATTATGCGATCAGACAGAATTTTAAAACTAATTCGGAAACATTGTCAGCGAGCTAAATTTCCACATTGTAATTTCATATCGATGAACAATGTTATTATGTCAAATGTCACCAAATTAATCTTAATCTGGCGTTATGAGATTTGAATGTATATTAGAACAAGATATGTTCAAGGAACGATCCCTAGTTCACTAATTGATGCTCAAGCTCGACATTTCCTTCTCTTCATCTGGTGAAACTCAAAACTACGTTGAATAACGTTTTGTTTTTAATTCGCTTAAATTATCTTTTTCCTAATTATGGAGTGAGATAAGTGAGTTCATTTTACCTTTTGTTCCTTCGATTAGTTCATTCAACTGGTGAGCCGTTATCTTTTATGTTAGTAGTATTGTCATCCATCAAACGCATTGCTTCTGTTCTTGCTCCTCACCAAGTTTTACCAGCGTTTCACCAGGGTTCCACCTCTAGAAACTTCTTGTACCTCCTCTCGAAACCTTGTACCCAGTACGCCTAAATACTCCCAAAAAACGTGTGTGGATGCACAAACACGAATCATTTACCCCAGTGTCAGAATTATTTCAAGTAGAAGGAAGGAGACGATAATACCCCACCATTATAGTAAAACAAAAATATTTAATCGAATCTTCTCCCTTCCCCTCTCAATTTAACTATTTCTACGGCATGAATTTTCCAAATGTCCTTCATGAAAACAGCACTAAATGGCACCTGAAATTGTAAATTGTATATGTGAACATCGCATGGGTAAAAAATAGTCTTTCAGTTTCATACTAATCTCTATGTAGCCATTTTCTGCTCGTAGCATGATTTCATTCAGTAATATTTGTCTACCTCTTGCACCAACACAGATGGCGGCTTCATTTATAGCGTACCCTCCCAACCTTCAGCATGTTATTCCTAGCATTTGTTGGTCCCGTGCCCACACGAGAAGCCTGAACCCGGCGCACATTTGCCGCCGCGCTCACCGCAGCGGTACAGAGCTGCTGCGACCTATGCCGTGCCCCGCAGACCTCGGCTCAGCCCAGCGCCGCAGCTCACGTCGTGCGCGCCTGGACGCGCCTGCAACGCCCCGAACTTTGGCAGGCACGAGCAGGACCAAGTAACAACCAAAATTTTATTGTAATTGATGGAGAACACAGATGTTTGTGTTTCATAGCTTATTTATTTTATTGAGCTTCTAGTGAGAGAAGATAAAGGTGGGTTTTTAGAACAAATGTTCATAATTGTTAACTCGCTCCTGCGAATAATATATTTCTCCTCTCTAGTAAATTTTTTGCATTAGAATTCGTTATGGTTTTTCACATTGAAACAAACTCTTCCATAATGGAATCATGTTTTTAATGATGGATTTTCATCTTCAGGACAGCCGTTCTCCGAACCATTATAAGTCAAGATAACCTCGTGCCCCACGTACGCAACCACGTACACCACGTCATCAGGGCAGGACGAGAGAACAAATCTGACGTGAGGCGATAAGCCTGTGATCGCATTTCAGCAGCTAGAGACAACCTCCTCTCGGGAGATAATAATCAACGGATTGTCTTCAGTCAATTGAAAGCTAAACCGTTAATCCTAGCTATGCAGTTATGAAGTTCACATATCCACAGTCGATGAACACAGAATTAAGTCCCACTTATTACATTCATGAAGAAGTGAATCTAATGAAAATTATAACGGAAGTTGACCATCAAAAACATCACTAATGAACAGTCATTTTCTTCATAGAGAAATGGATCTCCTGAAAATTAATACGCAAGCTGAACTCATTTAATAAGCTTGACTGTATAACACTTCAACCTTATAATTTATGTTTCACTACTGTACATTAATGAAAAATTTCAGTTTTAAACGTGCTCATGTTTGGGCAACTGAATGCGACGCCATGCGGTTGCCCCCAGCGTTGTAAAAGTCCCGTGACGCGCATCATGAACTCGCTCATTCGACCATCAAGGGGGTCAGGGTTCGTAGTCCGCCTAGTTGTGACGCACTGATGGATTATTCGTGTTCAACTTAAGACAACCAGTGCACTCGCTGACGAAAACTTATTTTCCATTGGCGCATCAAGCCGAAAACTTCGGGTGGGGGACAGCATCCCGACGAATAATTTTCGGGGAGGGGTCAGACATTAATCATCACCAATCTTTGTTTCTTTTACTTAAAACAGTGACGAAAGCTCCCAGCTCAACATTTAGGGGGAAGGCCATGGCCCCATGGCCCCCTCTCTGGTTGCGCTACTGATATTATTCATATGAGTTAGTGACATTGATGGTCAAGTAGTAGCAGTAGTAGTAGTAGTAGTAGTAACCTTCTTACAAACTACTACTACGACACGACCACAAACGTTACTAACTTACAAAAATAATATCTATTCGTCAGGGAAAAATTTACAAGCTCAATTGAACTTGCAGTTTTCAAAATAAAATACGAAATACTTTACTAATCTGTCGATTAGTTCTTGAGAATGAATAATTTGGAAGGAATTTGTCCTAAATAACGATGCAATATTTGCCAGACTTAAATGAACACAACACCGCTGCCGGCCAACAAGTTGTACCGCATAATCGCTTACTCTACCCACACGGTTCAGCCTCCCTGCTATATTGACCTCAACGAGCTCAAGAAATTATCAAAATCACGACATATGCTACTCATTGGTTTGTGCAGGTGATGTAAAGTCTTATATTTGTAAGTTAGTTTATTAAAGAAGCCTAATCTTTGTTGCGAGAAAGCGATCTTGAGGAGACTTCTCGGTATCTTCTCAGAAAGAAAAGGTTTTTTAAGTTTGTGTTTCGCTGTAGTTCTATAGGGAAGGCAGGTTACAGTAAATTATTTCAAAAAGAAGAAATAGTCAAAAAACATGATCAGAATTTTATCGTTTAACTCAAATTTAGACCCCCTTGCTTCTCGTGATAAAAATTTGACTGTTTTCATTGGAAATTCATAACAGCTGAAAAAATAAGAAAGAACCCAGATTTTCTTAAATCTAGTTCAATATCTGCTCAGTTTTGTATGCATACTGTTTCACTGAACGAACTACGTCGTGTGTCGAACATATTATTCCTAAATATAATACTATTATAGAAAATTTATATCAAAGAAATGAAAATTTCACTCCTAAGTGAATTGAGTCTCAGTAAAACAATATCTCGAAGACCAGTATAGTTGAGCGTCAGATCTCATCCCGTGACTCGCTGGTGAAGAAAGGCGAGCTCTTTTGTAATCACTCTGTCGGGAGGTAACGTCAAGTTTCAAGTTCGTTCTTCAAACACCATCAAAAACTTCCAGGTAAGAGTTAGCCCTCACTAACTCTAATATTTACGTTTTGACAAATCTGTTCAAAATAAAATTCAACTTTCAAATCTACAGTAAGAGGGTCTCTTTCATTTTTCACAGGTGCAATATTCACATAGCAATAACACTAGATTCTTATCCTCCAAAACTTCAGTGGGTGGAAATCTAAGGCAAAAACCAAATTCTGAGTAAATTTTTTGGCCATTTCAACTATGAGAAATTATACTGCCTCCCACATTCCTCACCCAACTCACGGCTTCAGTGTGCCGGTTCCGGACCGCTGGATCAAAGCTCGAGGAGGCGGTCTTTGCTCATGAACAGGCCGCTCTGACGACACATCGGGCAGTTCTCTCTGTTGAAGAAAGATCCACGTTAATACAAATAGACTCGAAGGTTTGGTGAAGCAATCGCTCATTGAATTTTACTGCCTCTCACTCAACAGTAAATGTTACCGATGCCACATGGAAAAGAATTCTATCTAAAGCTTCGACTTGGTCATAAAAACGTCACTCCAGAAAATGGGAAAGCCATGAACGCTTCTTCAAAGTAATTGTACATAGGTGAGAAATATTGTGACCCAAAGTAGAAATGTGATCATTGCCACTTGATTTTTTAGAACCGCTAGTTCACATTTCTGAGTCTGTTCAATTTGGAATGGAATAATGAGGATCAGTAACATTTGTTTCCAACTTTTAGTTCTGAGCGATACTTTGACATAGTACCAAATTTATTCAGGCAATCTAAAAGTGATCACGGCCTTTATTCATGAGTCAAATTGACTCAAGTCACCCCGACTCGTCAGTCATGTGGCGTTGTGTGAACAACAATTACATTTCTGTGGTAGAAAATTTCTGCTCTCTATACGCCGCCTCCTGTTCAAATTTGGGGGCTTTACGCTCTTCTGAAAATAAGGTACTGTTTAATGAATACATTTTGCGACCCATTTCTATCATATCAAATCATGCTTCATGCCTCGTTGACACCTCAATTTGTTCAGAAAATAAATGAAGCACTCACACCATATGTACATACAAGCTTGTTACATTGCTAGCTCAATTCATTTCAAAATATCTGTGATATGAATTGAAATTTATCTGAATAAAATTAATAAATCTCCTGCATGTGTTTGGGTGTACAGTTCATAGCTATTCTTTTTACCGGGGGCAAAATTGCTCCAGCAAATGCAAGACTCAATGAAAAAGACAGAATGACATCAACAACATGCTTGCTGCAATTGCACCTCAAATTATGCATGCAAGGGAGATAAAAATCCATGAACTTCTAAGTAAGTCAGAATGAAATTAGGCATGTGTGTCACTTATGTTTACCACTAACTAATATCAAAAAAATTTATTACAAAATTTTTTGATCATGAATTAACTGCAAAGTCGGATCATGTTTAGTACAAAAGATTAAGTTTGAAAGTATACTCTAAACTAAGTTTTCACGAACTGAATTAAAAGTGACGAACAAAACGGAGTCACTTACTTTGTTTCAAACCAAGCACTGATGCAAGGTGTGCAGAAAATGTGCCGACAATCGGATTGCACGGCGAAGTCGCTCGTTTCTTCAATACTGGACCAGCAGATCCCGCATATAGTGGGACCATCATTTTGTGGCAGGAGGTCTTTGGCGCACACGACGTTGGCGAACCTCTTAGACTGGCCGCACAAAAAGCACTGTCTGTTGTCCCATGTTTTGAGCGTTTCAACATGTTTATCGATTGAAGCTGAAATCTCATTCAAAAAGTCATGCATTCTTTTGATGGGAGGAGTATCCAATCGAATATTGCGGATTGTAACGTCGATGTAAAATTTAAAAGTCATCAATTTCTTCTTAAAAACATGACAATAGTCGTGCTTACGAAATTCCCGGGCAAGATATTCTAAAATTTTATTTTTTGTCATTACTCTGTACACCTTTCTCGATCCTTGAAGATGACTTAAATGAAAACTCCTTCTAGATTCTTGTTTTGACTCAGCGATTGCTATGTCAAGCAGTTCAATTAGATACAACTTCCTGGCTTGGTTTGCAACCTCACTTGAATGGAGAACATGAAGGTTCTCGCTCGCCGAAGGTAATCTATTTAAGTTGCTCTCGTTTGCATGGGTTATTTCTAAAGGCGAAAATGAACTGACGAAATCTTGCTCTTGGAGATTCAAGTTGCCGTCGTTGTTGGATACCTGAATGTTATTTCGGTTCGATTCATGTTGAACGCCAAACGATGCAGCATGACCCTCACTCTGGTCATTGGTGAAAATTTCAGTCCACCCTGTAGCAGGGCTAGAATTGGCTTCTGGCTCCGACTGCTCAGGAGTAGCCCACTGATTTGATGTGTTCTGGTAGAAACTCATCGTGAATTTTTCATACGAACCAGTCACAAAGAAGGTATGAATGCTCCTGAGGCGGGTTAAATCAATTCACAGCACTGTTTCAAGCAGATTTCGACAGGCAAATTCAATTTCGCTGTTTTCTGTACGTAGATCTTAGTCTCTCACAGAAATCACTTTGTGTTTTCAAAAACAACGAACTTTCTCAAGACCGGACTGAGAACCTTTACGAGCACCTTGTATACAGTGTAGAGCCGCAGCTGAACTGAATGGATCGCAAAATCACGCCTGCTGATATACCCAGCCGAGGCCCCTCCCAACCGGCAGGACATCAGCCTTATCTGACTACCTGGTAGCTCTGTGGTAAACGGTCACGCTTTAACTACAGCTAAACGAGTGCATAACAAAGGATATTTTTTCAAAGGTTCATGGAAATAATTCACTGTCTTTGGCTTTTCATACCTGAAAGTTTTCGTAAAGTCAGCTCCAATATGTTACATAATTATCGAATATTCAATTCAAAACTAGCGAAAAACACAAACGAAGTAAAGAAATTCAGAGACCACGAAAACTTTGCTACTTGCTTTTGACTAACAAAGAAATTAAGATTCGTTTTTTGGATGGACATTTTGCATTCAATTTCTTTCTTTGATCGTTGTTCATTTCGTTTTCTCGAATATCAATCGTACTCACGCCATCGATAAAACGGTTGTTTGAAATTGTTTGAGATTGGAATTGTTCAAGTCGGAACATTCCTTAGAACATTCATTACTATTCAGTAACTTGAAAACCTGAGAGTTCGAGATGAGCGTAATCGTGACGCATGTTTCTTTTCATTTTTAAATTTCCTTCTATGAAAACAGACTTAGCGAGAAGACAGATGTTCCTTAGAAAATAAATTTTAATACACGATATTAGGGAAATTGCACTGTTTACCTAAGACATGATGCATCATAGATGTGTTAAATCCTTCATAGTTCATTGAAGACCAAACTAGGATCAGAAGCAACAAATGGAAATTTGAATTTATGGTAAAAAAAACACTCCTGGTGCTCCTCTCTATGAAGAATGCTGGTGACTGTTTTGTGATGTCCAGAAATAAAGCTTGCAGTTTTTCTGATAAATTAGTATCTTTAAAAAACCAAAATTCCTTTCGCCCATCCGACAGCTATATTTCGTCCCACATCCGGTGATGCCCCTACATTTAGTTACGCCTCACATTTATTATGTCTACATCCTGTTAAAACCCATATCCGGCTCTTCATTACTATATTACCCGTTCAAACTTTTTCGTCGCCTGAATGCGTGTTCTTCGCCGTCTAAGCGATTTAATCGTTTGAATCGCTTAGGCGGAGAAAAACATGCATTAAGGCGGCGATAAATTTATACTGGGTAGGCATCCCAACGACACAACCCAGCCTACTCAACCGCAACTCCCTCCAACAAATGCATTCTTATTAGCGTCCTACGCCGAAGTTTGAATGGGAGAGTTATGTTCTAGCATACTAATTTTTTAATCTATTCCTAAAGATGTTGCGTAAATAAATGATCTTCATTGTTGGCAAGCTAAATTTCCATCTTGTAATTTCATGTCGATGAACAATGTTATTATGTTAAATGTCACCAAATTAATCTCAATCTTGCGTTATGAGAATTGAATGTATTTTGGAACAAGACATGTTCAAGGAGCGATATCTATTTCACCATCTGATGCTCAAGCTCGACCTTGCCTTTTCTGTATCTCGTGAAACTCACAACTACGTTGAATTACGTTTTGTTCACGATTAGCCTAAATAATCTTTGCCCTAAGCAGCACAGAGCTGCTGCGACCTATGCCGTGCCCCGCAGACCTCGGCTCAGCCCAGCGCCGCAGCTCACGTCGTGCGCGCCTGGACGCGCGTGCAACGCACGGACCTTTTGGCAGGCACGAGCAGGATCAAGTGACACCGGAAATTAGATGCTAATCAATGGAAAGCACAAATATTTTGTTTCATGGCTTATTTGTTCCTTCATTGAGCTTCTAGTGAGAGAAGATAGAGGTAAGTGTTGAGAAGAAATGTTCATACTTGTTCACTCATTCGTGCGAATAAAGTATTTCTCATCACTCTGAAAAAATTGGAACTAGTTAGCGTTTTTTGTATTGAAACTAACTTTTCTTCAGTGAAAGATTGTTTTTATTGATAGATTTTCCTTTTTAGAACAGTCGTTCTCCAAACAAATCTAATTCAAGACAATTTCGTGCACCACGTAGACAACCACGTGCACCACGTAGACAACCACGTGCACCACGTAGACAACCACGTGCACCACGTAGACAACCACGTGCACCACGTAGACAACCTCGTGCACCACGTCGACAACCTCGTGCATCACGTAGACAACCACGTGCACCACGTAGACAACCACGTGCGCCACGTAGACAACCTCGTGCATCACGTAGACAACCACGTACACCACGTAGACAACCACGTGCATCACGTCAACAGGACGAGAGAATAAATCAGACGAGAGGTGGTGAGCCTGTACTCGCATTTCAGCAGCTGGAGACAAGCTCCTCTCGGGAGATAATAATCAACGGAATGTCGAAAGTAAATTGGAAGTTTACCCGTGACCAAACCTCCCGATGGGCCCGGCCTCTGTTTTTTGCTCGTTCACCAGCGCACACAGGGCCTCCGCCTGCGTAAAGTCATTATTCAAAGAGACTTAAAAACGATATAATAGGTCCTGAAACTAAAGAGAAGTAAACAGCCATTGAAACTGAGACGAGAGTCTACATTATCTGTAGGTGAAAGCATGAACAGGAAGATGGTTGTTATTTTGTGTTAATGATGCAGATATTGTTGTTTCACTGAGAGCAAGCAAAGCAGCTCGTTCAAAATATTCCGAATATAAAATTACTCGGCACGTCACTCGCCTTCTAACGAGCGATGGAGGCTCACATTGGGTTTTTATTTATTTGGAATTAAATATTTTTTAAATTATGCAAAAACCAAATTCAACAGAACGAACGAACAAATCTCCCGTCAGGTGATGAACTTGTGCTCGCATTTTAGCAGTTTGTCAGAAATTTCTCCTGTGAGAAATTAAAGATTGAATTATCTCAAGAAAATTGGAAACTAAACCACGACCATGGCAAAAAACTTCCCAATGCGCTCGCCCTATTGTTTTTTGGTCGTTAACCGACACTCAACGCCTCTACAAGCGTGAAGCCATTTTTCAAACAGACTTACAAGCAACTTTATGGGATTTCGATCTAGCTCTAGCTCAAATAAATGCTCGCACTATAATTAATGGACTGCATTTGTATTTACGCGTTTTTTTTAACGTGGAAAACTAGCCGACGGTCCGCCACCGTAAGGATGAGTAAAGAGCTCCTCATCGAGCCGATATCCGGCTATACTTCAGTTAAAAGATTAAAATCAGTTCAAATTTTTGGCTGGTTCTTTTGTTTGAAAAATTATGCTGTAACCTGCCTTCCTTATATAACTGAAGTTTGAAGTCGGATCTTTGAAGTTGGATCTTTTTGAAGGCAGTATTGACCTTATTTGTGTTTTCGCTGATATGAAATCAATTTATCGATTTATTTTTGAAGTGGCTTATTTGGATGTTCAACACTAATAGCGATAAAACACCATAACACAATGTCACAGAATACAAGTTAAATAAGAAATAAACAATGCATTAAATGAAATCATATCACAGCTAAGACCGCATACCAAAGCAGCAGCAAAAGGTTTGCTTTTGCGTGACTAATGGCAGAAAATGATCCACGTCTAATTTTACTGCGTTTATTGGAGAGGAAAACTGGAAAAAACACAGAATAAATTTAGAACATGCTCTGAGAGCCAGTCTACAGAGAGAGAAAAACAATGAATTGTCCAAAAAATTTGCGTGGAGGTGTACCGAGTTTCTACTGTCGCGTATCTGGTGGCTTCACACGGTCGTCCAGCGAACATAAGGAGTAAATTAAAGTTATCATTTTAATTTCTCCCGAGGTAATCAGTAATGTACATACAATGGACAAAATTAATCTCTAAAATAGAAATCGCTACTCAAGGATATCAATTGAATCAATATTCGACGTTAGTAATAAGTATCATCTTCTTGAAAGTTAAATTCCGATTCACGGAACGAATATTGCATAAATAGCTGTTTAATGGCCAACAAGGTCCGTCAATTTAGTCCAAACGTTCGTTCCAGGAATCACGAATTTCCTGATACTTCAAATAAATCACAAATTTAGCGTTCGAAAATAGACATGAATACATGTACATACTAGCCAACAATTACCATATTAACTTATGAGTCGTAAGTCTATCAGATCGTACTTAACATTAGCTAAACTTCAGTAGCCAAAGAAGCGGTATTAAATTACGTTCAATTATTGAAATTCCCCATTGATAAACAATAACTTGAGAATGAGCTGCATGAAAATTCAGGTGGCTAAAGATTACGACGTCAATAGAAGAGGAGAAAATTTTGTCTCCTACTGTAGGCTAACCACTAGCACCGTAGATATAGAACAAATGAAATAATTTGACTCTGAAAATACTGTAATGACCTGAATTCCCCAGATATTGGCTACACGTAATCGAGAACTGCGACTATCCTTAGCTTAGTCTGATAGGAATGATGTTTGTTCCTTTATTGCGGGACTACTTTGAGACATTGTCCAGAATGAATGTTCTCTAAGAATGTTCTGAGACGACATTTTGAAAGACAGTTCTGAAAGATACATTAGCATGACTATTCTAAGAGACTGATTTGAGAATCTGTTCAGGAAGACTATTCAAACAAACTTTTCTGAAAGACTATTGTAAAAGACGGTTTGAGAATCAGCTCTGAGTGAACTAACAGAAAGACTTACGGAAACAGCGAAAACAAAAAAGCAGTTTAACCATTTTTCATGAGGCTGTTTTGAGGGGCTATTTTAAGTCTTATCTAAGAAATTGTTCCTAGCGACAATTCTAATGGGCTGTTTTAAAGCACTATTTTGTGTGACTGGTCTCAGAGACTGTCCTAAAAGATTGTTCAGAAAGAGCAATCAGGGAAATAGCTGTGATAAACTGTTTCTGAAATTGGGAAGGAAGGAGACACTTTCAAGACTCAAAATTCCATCCTTACTGTTCAACACGTTTTTTAGGAATTTATATGACCTCTGTATTTGTACCTTGAATTTCCCCATCTCGCTTCGTCTGCAGACACCATACTTAGTTCACCGTCGACATTTGATTAACATGTACTGAGAGCTCAGCCACATTTGATCATGAATATATGCTTCTGTCGGTGTAACAATAGTTCAATTAGTTGTATGGAGATGACTTTGGTAATTTTGCATTCAGCTTGATGGAATTGCCATTACTCCTATAGTAATCTAACGATAGCCGCAGTTCTCGTTTGCGTGTAGGCAACATCTGGTGAAGTCAGTCTTTTCAGTGTTAAATTTCTTCATTTGTTCTATATCTATGGTGCCAGTAGTTAGCCTACTATAAGAAACAGAATTTCCTTTCATTCTGCTGACGTCTATTTTTTAGCCTGAATTCCCATGTTGTTCGTTCTGAGGTTATCGTTTTTCACAGAAAAATGTTAAAATTAAAAGGAATTTAGAACTCCTTCACTGGCTCCTAAAGTTTAGTTAATGTTTAGTTCGATCTGATAAACTTGCTGCTCTTAATTAAGTTAAAATGGTAATTGGTGACTAGAACATGTATTTAAGTCTAATTTCTAATGCTAAAGTTGTGCTTTATTTTGAGGGATGAGCAATTTGAAAATTACTAGAACGTGCGTTGTCAATAATTTTTGGACCTGACAATGGCTGTTTAGCTACTGATACAAGTGTTAATTCTAAGAATCGAAATTTAACTTTCGAAATGTTGATACCTATTTCTAAAATTGATAATTTATTTGATAGCCTTGAACAACAATTTCTATATTAGATATTGATCTTGCACATAATTAATAAACTTAGGATAATCAAAGAAAGAAAATATTAAAATAGGGACATTTATTTTCTTTTGTTCACTGGACGACCGTCTGAAGCCACCAGATACGCGACAGTAGAAACTCGGTGCACCTCCACGCAAATTTTTTGGACAATTCATTGTTTTCCTCTCTCAGTAGACTGGCTCTTAGAGCATGTTCTACATTTATTCAGCGTTTATTCCATTTTTCCACTCCAATAAACACAGTAAATTTAGACGAAGCTCACTATCTGCCGTTAGTCATGCAAAAGTAATCCCCGCCGCTGCTTTGGTATGCAGTCTTAAAACAAACATCGGCATCTTAGGATGCTTTATTCCCAATCAAGCCTGATACATATGGTCTTAAGCATTGGTTTTTCAAATGTCTTATAACTAACACTATATATAGAACACCATGACGGTTCCCCCGTGAAGCCGGTACCCATTTCCGACACCTGGGTTGAGTGGGGTATTGTGCTTGAGCTCTCCCTTATACCCAACGGGGAAAATCGCCGCGCCAGTGCCGGGATACGAACCCTCGTCTCCAACATACAAGGCCGATCCCTTAACCACTGTACCACTTAGCTGTGATATGATCTCATTTAATGCATTGTTTATTTCTTATTTAACTTGTATACTGTGACATTATGGTATGGTGTTCTATCGCTATTATTGTTGAACATCCAAATGAACCACATCAAAAATTAATCGATAAATTGAATTCAAATCAGCGAAGACATAAAAAAGGTCAATACTGCCTTTCCCCATATTCTTCGAGCAGAAACGATGGAGATGTGATGGGAAGGTCTTTACCCTTACACTCTGCTTGTTTTCGAAAATTTAAATTCTACACCCAGCCTTGTTTTACTGACAGCATGAATTTAAAGTCTTGTAACTGAGCCGACATTCAATGCAAAAAACCTGGAATGAACTCACAAATACCTCGACCATTTCAAGCAGTGGAATGGGAAGGCGCGTTTCTTGAGCGAATAGAACGACGTTTTTGGCAACTTGGTTTTTTCAAAGCTATGCAGGTTTAAATTCTCCTCTTTTGTGCTTTGACTGAGTGTTTTCTTTTGCAACGATAACACAACCCAAAGTTCTCAATTTTTTATAATAAACCTTTTTTCTGATCCCTCATCTTATAAACTAATAATTATTCTTCTTATTTTCCATGTAACAAACCATTTCTTTTCATTCTTCATGAATAAACCATTTTTCGAGAAAATTTAAAGCTTTCATTCATTTTAAATTTGCTATTAGATTTGTTCAGTCAACACTTGAAAGTATATATGCATCGTTACACAGTAAGTAATGGACGGTGAAACACGACTATGTTACATCCATAGTCTTGTGTGTGATACAGTCCCTCCCAGTCAGAAATGCTAGTGCGGATCGGCATCGATTATCTGGGGATAGTGCATCTCATTTAGGAACAGTTCGGGGCCCAGTTCGGGAAGAAATTTTTCTTCACCGCTCACTGCAGATCAATGCAGAAAATTCTGGAGAGAAATATCTGCAGCGATCTTAACAGAAAAATCGGCACTGCACATCAATAATTCCAATGCGAGGTATTTGTTTTGAACAAGTGTTCATTATGAAACTGAAATTTGATTTCACATCGAACTTATAACTTTCAAGTTAATTAAGGAGATCTCTAATTTTTCAAATTTCCCTTTTTTGCATTTCTTTGCTAAAATGCTAAAATGCTAAAATCGTTTGTCATATGTTACTACAGCAATAAATGTCTATATATTGAACAATTACGCATACTTGACGGGATCAAATTGCATGTACAGGTTGCCCGTTCACCTTGCATTTTTCTAAGGAACACCTTGTAGTGACATACCTTAGTTACCCCTCAAACCTCAATTTTAGTCTATTTATGTTCAGTAATTATGATATATCCCAATGTAAATTTTATCAAGCATAATATCCATCTTCCCCTCTGCGTGCACCAATACTTAGTGGGGTGGGAAGTATAAGTAAGGCAGTCGCAAAACGAAACCTAATGGCTGAAGCAGCATCACCTGGTCTTATAACTGCGATATCAAGTCCATAGTGACTGAATAATTAGCTCAGCTGACGCTAGGTTACTGAAAATATCATTATCAGGACAATTTTGTTTTACCAAAATCAACCTTATAACAGGAATTGAGTACTAAGCCAATGTTATTGTAGGGAACGAAGCCAATGTTATTGTAGGGTGAAGATTAGTGCAGTTTATTGCAGATTAATGAAATTTTTCGCTCTGGGTCAGTGAAGATCTTTGCAGAAATTCGATGCCGATCTGCACTTCAAAAGCGGACATAGACTGCACTAATTCTGCACTAAATCCGCACTGAATGCAGATACTCCTGCGAAGATCTTCCATGATCTGCAAAATATGTCTGCAATAAACTGCAATAATCTTCACCGAACGGTGAAGACATTTCTGATTGGGGGCCGGCCTTGAGATCGCATATCGAATTATTTTTTGACATTGAGATCGAACACGAAAGGATTTTACTGAGGCTGAGATCGCACTCCAAAGTGCTCTACTGAGGCTGAGACCGCGCTCCAAAGTGCTTTACTGAGGCTGAGACAGCACTCCAAAGTGCTTTACTGAGGCTGAGACAGCACTCCAAAGTGCTTTACTGAGGCTGAGACAGCACTCCAAAGTGCTT
>JACJUY010001386.1:73973-104625 GCA_014220935.1 Platorchestia sp. MABIK | reverse complement strand
TATGACGAGGCTGCTCGACCATTTTGCTCTTGTCTCTCGTGTGATGAACATCGCTGTTTATGTACAATATTTCTAGTCATACTACTTTTTCTGTGATATAAAATTTGATTTTTTTTTTTTGTCTAGTCGCCTTCGTCTTTTGTGATCTCAAAACTAGTCTATATTACTTAAGTGTTAGTTTTGCGTTTTTTACAATGTGACTGAAAATTATTCCGTATTGTTATTTTTTTTTCCAGCCTGAGGATTACGTTAGATACGTCGAAACGTTGCATTTTATAATCAGACAGAAATATAAATTTTAATGATTCACTGTGTTTTAGTACAAAAATGCTAGGAGCATTTCTGAACAAACTTACGCGTGAGGAAATTGGACTATTTCGTAAGGCTGAAAAGTTAGAAAAGGAAAGGTTAGCTGTCGTTATTTCTAATGTTTATGATTTGAAAAATGCGTACAAATAAAATTCAACTTTTAAACCTAAAAGGGTCTCTTTCATTTCCACAGAAGAAATATTTCCAGAGCAATAACACAAGATTGTATCTTCGAAAACTTCAGTGGGTAGAAATCTGAGGCTAAATCAAAAAAATTTTCAGTTAATTTTTTGGCTATTTCTACTATGAGAAATTATTCTGCCCCTCGCATCCCTCACCCAACTAACGTCTCCGGTGTGGCAGCTTCAGACCGCTGGATCGTAGATGAAAGAGGCAATCTTTGCTCATGAACAGGCCGCGCTGACGACACATCGGGCAGTTCTGTCTGTTGAAGAAAGATGCACGTTAATACAAATCTACTCGAAGGTTTGGTGAAACAATCGCTCGTTGAATTCTACTGCCTCGTATTCAGCAGTAAATGTTACTGATACCACATAGAAAAAAATTCAGTCTAAAAGTTCGACTTGGTCTTAAAAACGTCACTCCGGAAAATTTGAAAGTCATGCACGGTTCTTTAAAGTGATATTACATTGGTGAGAAATATTGTCAATCAAAGTGAAAACGTGATCATTGCCACCTACTTATTTTGTACCCCTAGTTCAAATTTCTGTGTCTGTTCAACTTACAATAAAATAAAGAGGACTGGCAAAAGTTGCGTTCAACTTCTAATTCTGAACGATACTCTGACGTAGTGTCATATTTTTGGGGCAAACCAATAGCGTTTAGGGCTTTTTCATGAGTCAAATTGACTCAAGTCGCTCCGACTCGTCAGTCATGCAGCGTTGTGTGAACAAGAATCTCATTTCTCTGGTAGGAAATTTCCGCCTCTATACGCCGCCTCCCGTCCCAATTTTGGGATTTTACGCACTTTCAACTATAATATACCGATGAACGAATATTTTTGCAGCCAATGATTAATAATACAATTCAGAGACCTCGTAGATCTTGGTTTATCACAGCAATCACTTTGTGTTTTCAGAAATAAAGAACTTTCTTGACATTAGACCTGACATAGAACCTTCACGAGCCCCTTGTGCACAGTGTACGCTGCAGTTGAAATGAAAGGCGATCACTAAATCGTGCCTGCCTATATAGCCAGCCGACCGATAGGGAAACAGCTTTATCTGTCCAATAGGAAAACAGCCTTAACAGGTAGCTCTGTGGTAAACGTCACGCTTTAACTTCGGCGAAACCAATGCATTACAAACAATTATTTGTTAAAGGTTCGAAGAAATTATTCACTGTCTGTAGTCTTCCATAAGTGAAATTTTTTGTTATTTATTCTCGAATATCTTCAGGACATATTGTATTTCTTTCATATTTTGTCAAAATCATTTTTTCAGAAAAGAAATAAAGCACTCACATCAT
Organism: Platorchestia sp. MABIK; assembly: GCA_014220935.1. Classification (NCBI taxonomy): domain Eukaryota; kingdom Metazoa; phylum Arthropoda; class Malacostraca; order Amphipoda; family Talitridae; genus Platorchestia; species Platorchestia sp. MABIK. The sequence goes on along the minus strand of JACJUY010001386.1, from coordinate 102,828 downwards.
ATGTGTTCACATGTATGCTAATTATAATATACGCTTAATTCATTTCAAGATCTTGAAGAGATGAATAGAATAATTTCTGGAAGAAGAAGTTAGTAAAACTTCAACATCTGTTTGGCTGTACTATGCTGGACTGCCCTCTCTACTAGCACAATTTCAACATAGTTTTTCAGCCATAATGAAAATTGCAGGGCAGAGAATGACATAATACCAACATGCTGGTTGCAATTATACTTCCATTACGCATGCATCAAAGACAAGAGTGTTTTGAAATTTTTTGGCAATTCAACGTAAAATAAAATCTCAAGGAAGATCAGTGATCAGAAAGACTTTCTTCTCGTCATTAAATTGTTGCTCACAACAGAAACATTCTGTCATTTTCTTGCTCATAGGCTTTTAATTTTTCAACATGTCGAAAAGTGTGAGGCGTTTTAGCAACCTCTATACTCTGGTATCAGTTGACATGAAAATCCTTCAATACATAAATTTACAAACAACAATCTGAGTAACTTTTAATTTTGTACCTGGTTACTTGAAGTGTTGAAAATGAACCCGGGTTGTCCTGCCAAAACAAAACGAGCAAACATCAAAAATATCAACGAAATGTGCTCAAAAGATGCTGATGTGAGGTCTGCATAGAGTGACGTTCATAATGAACGGTTAAATAAATGAGCAATTTAACAAAGCGTTTGAGAGAATCACTTTTTCTATTAATTTATATTCACAATTTTTCACCTCAATCATGATCACTCATGAACCAACATCACTGTTAAATGAAATTTCGTACAAAACATCAGTCATCTAAAATGCTGTATTTTAAGCTAAGTTTTTCACAAACACCATCTAAAGTAAAGAACAAAAAAGAAGCTATCATACTTACATTTTTTTAAACCAGGTAGCGATACAACGAGTGCAAAAGATGTGTATACAGTCTGATTGCACGGCGAAGTCGCTCGTTTCTTCAATAGTGGACCAGCAGACCCCGCATATGGTGGGACCATCATTTTGCAGCAGGAGGTCTTTGGCACACACGATGTTGGCGAACTTCTCAGGCTGGCCGCACAAGAAGCTTTGCCTTCTATCCCATACTCTGAGGATTTCAATATTTTGCTTGATTGATGCGACGGCAGCCTTGATAACACGTGCATCTTCTTCGTTCCGAAAAAGATTCTCTTCAATATAACCGATTGAAGTGTCGATCTGTTGTCTTATAGTCTTCAAATCGCCTTTTAAATAAGGACAATAGCCGTGTTTGGACAATTCCCTAGCGAGGAATCGTATAATAAATTCTTGAGCTTTCAATGCTGCTATTAGTGTGACCACATGAACAGCAGATGTTTGAACACCACTCAGAACCAGACCCCTTGACTTCTCGATAGACTTTTTAAGTAGTTTAAACTTATTAAATTTGCGGAGGATCTTGGGATTTTTCTCAAAATAATGAGCAGAAAGGTAACTCCTCGCCCAAGGATCTTCATTTGAGTCGCTCCAGTGTTCATGGCTTGATTCTTCAATAGGGAATAAACTAACTAATCCTCGACTCCGAAGGTCTGCATTCCCATCGTTGTTAAATTCTCTGAAATAACTCGTGTTAGATTCATTTTGCTCGCCAAACGGTGCAGAATTATCCACACTCTGGACGTAGGTGGGATCTCCAATCGACAATCGAGCAAGGCCAGCAGTGGCTTCTGATTCCAACTGCTCCTGAGGAGCCCGCTGATTTGATGTGTTCTGGTGGGAACTCATGAATTTTTCAAAAAGAATCATTCAAAAATAAAGTATTAATGCTCCTGGGGCGTATTGAATGACTTCAAAGCACTGTTTCTAGCAGATTTCGACAAGAAAATTCAATGTGTCTGTTCTCTTTGCGTAGATCTTGGTTTATCACAGCAATCATTTTGTGTTTTCATAAACAAATAACTTTCTTTACAGGAGACCGAACTGAGAACCTTCACGAGCACCTTGTGTACAGTATAAAGCTGCAGTTGAAATGAAAGGCGATCACTAAATCGAGCCTGCTTATATACCCAGCCGACCAATAGGGAAACAGCCTTATCTGTCCAATAGGAAAACAGCTTTAACAGCTTGTTTTCCAATAGGAAAACAGCTCTGTCGTAAATGTCACGCTTTAACTTCGGCGAAACGAATGCATACAAACAAATATTTGTTAAAGGTTCAAAGAAATTATTCACTGCCTGTAGTCTTTCATAAGTGACATTTTTTGTTATTTATGCTTGAATGTGTTCAGGAAATATTGTTTGTTGAAAATGATTTAAACTTTTGGAAATAAAATATTTAATTTCATATATTCAATATTTCATGAGAAAATGAACGAAGCCATACAATTCAAAGACCTCGAAAACTGTGTTTCGTGATTTTGACCAGAACTTATTTATTCGCATCATCATGTCATGACAGGATGTCTGACCCTAAATAATCGCCGCAATAATTTATCTAGTTTTTCTGATAATTATATTTGTATTCATTGAAGTTAAATCTATCGTTTTTTGGAAACAACAAATCGAGAAACTGAAAGAATGAAAGAAAAGCATTTAGATTATTTTTTCAACAACACTTCTCCGAAAAAATACTGGAATATTATAAAAAAATCGAAGTCATTCTTGAAGTTGTGAGAAAATTAATTGTCATTTATGAAAACCAACAAATAATAAAGTAAAAGTTCTTTACCAAGCGCTCTTCTATTTTTTTTCTCAATGCTGAAAGTGCGACTAGAAAGATATAAGAAATGTAAACAAGCCTGTGAACAGCCACCGACTCTCATTATTAAACAGTGATTGCAAGTCAGTACATGAAAAGAAATTCATTTTCAAACGATGGACCTATTTTCACAACTGAGTACACAATGAATCAAAAATAAAGTTTCATTCAGAATGTGATCTACTGTTCCCATGTCAGAGCATTTCAGGTGTATATGTGAGATATGTGAACATCCTGAGCTTGTTTCATTTTAACTTTATAAAGGAGTTAATGTATTCCCCACATCCAGTCGTAATTGACAGAATCCTGAAATGTCGGTAAGAATGTAGATAACTCACGGTCTCCAGCAGATGAGAGTTGAAATGTAATGGCATGAAAACTTAATCGACTACTAACAAATACATATTTCAAATAAGTTGCACAAGGGCCCTTGAAAGCAAATAAGTGCTGCTATCAACTTACGTAGGATCAACAGCCAATTAGCGAGTGCTTCTTTTTTGAACGCAAGTTGTTCACTCTCTTAAAAACTAATTTGAGAACACATAAAAAATTTAAATCCAGATTTTGATAACTCAAAAATTCTGAAATTTTCCGGTGGTTCATAATGGTTCCTAACGCCTCAGAGAGGCTTATGAATTTTAGCTTTATTTCACAAAAACAATAGCTCCTGGCATCAGTAGCGACAGAGGTGAATTTTTAGATATTTAACAATTGGAAAATTTCACGTGCAGAAAATTTTTGGATGAACTGCTCTGAATGCTCTCAGTAAAACATAATAATACCAGAATGATAAACATAGTATAACATGTATCTGTCGTGTCTATGCTTTGGAATACCGAAATTTTGGCCTCTCGTCTCAGTTCTAAAGCCTGTTTACTCGTCTTTAGGTCCAGGTCCGATTTGGTCGTTCTTAAGCCCCTTTTAATGAATTTACGGAGGTTGAGGCTCAGTGTGCTCTGATGAACGCGCAAAACACAAAGACGAGCAAAAAACAAAGGACGAACCCATCGGGATGTTCTGTCACGGTTCAGCTATCAATTTACTTACGACATTCCGTTGATTATTATCTCCCGAGAGGAGCTCGTCTCTGGTTGCTGAAATGCGAGTACAGGCTCACCGCCTCACGTCTGATTTGTTCTCTCGTCCTGCCCTGTTGGCGTGGTGCACGTGGTTGTCTACGTAGTGCACGTGGTTGTCTACGTGGTGCACGTGGTTGTCTACGTTGTGCACGTGGTTGTCTACGTGGTGCACGTGGTTGTCTACGTGGTGCACGTGGTTGTCTACGTGGTGCACGTGGTTGTCTACGTGGTGCACGTGGTTGTCTACGTGGTGCACGTGGTTGTCTACGTGGTGCACGTGGTTGTCTACGTGGGGCACGTGGTTGTCTACGTGATGTACGTGGTTGTCTCCGTGGTGAACATGGTTGTTTACGCTGTGAACGTGGTTGCCTACGTGGTGTACGTTTGCCTGCGTGATTTCGAAGAGGTTCGTTTCGAAAAAATTCACTTATAATTATTTAAAAATATTTCACGGGATGAAAATGTCATATATAAACCTGCTTTCAGGGGGGCAACACAGGCTCCTGCCAGGCTCCTGCCAGGCCCCTGCCAGGCCCCTGCCAGGCTCCTGCCAGGCCCCTGCCAGGCCCCTGCCAGGCCCCTGCCAGGCTCCTGCCAGGCCCCTGCCAGGCCCCTGCCAGGCTCCTGCCAGGCCCCTGCCAGGCCCCTGCCAGGCCCCTGCCAGGCCCCTGCCAGGCCCCTGCCAGGCTCCTGCCAGGCCCCTGCCAGGCCCCTGCCAGGCCCCTGCCAGGCCCCTGCCAGGCCCCTGCCAGGCCCCTGTCGGTCCGGTGAGCTTTTTTTGTTTTGTTGTTGGAAAAGGACCCTTAGGTGGTGGACCATTCGGTCCTAAAATTTGATGGCGCCACGGACACTAGACCCCCCCCCCAGGGGGGGTTAAAATCCTGAATTTTCGATCCCATATAAAAAGAAAACAAAACTGGAAATCGAAAACTTGAAACCGTAACTTTGTTTGCAATGTTTTAAGGATTCTAAAACTGTCTTTGGTTTTGTTCTAGCATAAAAACTCAATGGGTTCTATTCATTTGAAAGATCAATATAAATGAGCTAAAAAACCAATATGTCCAAGTTTTCCAAAAAACTAATGCCTGAATCGAAAAAATGAATAGGAGAAATTGTGTTTCGTTTCAAAATTTACATGTAATGGCCAAATTTCATAAGAATCAGACTACATATATAAAATTTCACAATTTTTATTAAAAAATTTTTTTAGTACAATTCACAGTGTGAATATGAAGTTATGCATGGAGATTATCGAAATAGAAATGAAAACAGCATTCAATTACATGAATTTTCCATTATATTACACTCCAACAAAATAATTTGTTTTTGGCTAATACTCAAAACTTCTAACTTTCAACATTCAAAAGCTGATAAGTCATTGAGTTTTTATGCTAGAACAAAACCAATGACAGTTTTAGAATCCTTGGAACATTTTTAATAAAAACACGGTAGTAAACTTCCAAAGTGTAAAAAAAAAATTTTATTAAGCACGAAACCCAAAATTAGTGTATATTTGATTAGTGATCAAATAAAGCATTTAAAAAAGTTACAAATGTACAATTTTCTACCGGTCTTTTGTTAGAAATGCTCCAAGGATTCTAAAACTGTGTTTGGTTTTGTTTTAGCATAAAAACTCAATGACTAATAAGCTTTTGAAATATCCACAGAAATGTTTCAAAAAACAAATTTTTCAAATTTTTTAAAAAATAAGGCCTAAATTGAAAAAGTTACACGAGTGAAAAAAATTACTTTAAACAAATACATATAGTGGCCAAATTTCAAACGAATCGGATGAAAAAAATTGAAATCTTGGGTTGCCCCCCTTAAATCATTGCACTAAACTTTCAATTTATCTAAAATTCTGACTTTTCAATTTAATATTAACGAAAAAACAACGACATTCAGTTCATATAAATTAACGTAGCATATAATTGTGATAATCACTATCACTATAATAATAAGAGCCGCGTCCGTCCGTCCGTGTGACCCCCTCTTCTAATCGATAGCTTTGATAGCAACAAGGATAAAGCTTGAGAAATGCAATAAATCATTCTATTGCATTATTTTTCTGTGGCGATTCAATTCCCTTTCACTTGCATTATGATATCCAGAGTGCGCAATCGGCTTATTTTTACAAATAGAAATTTTCTTTGGAGCTTTCTCTGTTGGAATTCATCATGTCGCTCTGATATTTTTAATTAATAATGCAAAAAGAAATGTTTTAAATTCGTTTGACCAGTAACCTGGCTACCACTGGGTATAAGGCCCAAGATTTTGGCACTTGAGTTATTGTTTTCGAAATTGTGATTTTCTTGAAAAGCATTGAAGAGATAATAGACGACATTTCAGAATAAAATTCCGGCAAAAGAGGCTACCATGTATAGAAATGTGTCCAACCGCAAGAGAGAAGTAGCAAGACTTCGACAACAAGAAAGACGCCGAAGACGATTGAATGAACAACGCGAAATGGCAAGACGAAGCATTGCTGCTCGCCAACGAGAAGCTAGAGCTAAATTGACCCTTGAACGGCGTTTGGAAATTCTACGGAATAAAACAGAGCAACACCGAGTAGCTAGAGAGAGCTTAACACTTGAAAGAAGCGAGGAAATTCTTCGGCATGATGCTGAACATCATCGAATGGAATGAGCGAATTTAAAATTTCAAGAAAGAAGGAATGAAATTCTTAAGATCGATGCGGAACAATTAGATCGGTTTTTCTCTCATAAGCCAAAGATATTGTATTAACCGTACATTAACGGGTATTGCACTAGTAAATATATTAAAGAGCCTAAATGAAGGACTCCTTAAATTGAGTCATGGGCTGATGTTAAAACGTGCGCTAAAATAACCCGGTTTAATTTGAGACTAAAATTGAAATTGGTTATCTTGTTGTGTGTGTCTCCCGGTTATATATAGAAGCAATGCTCTACCTGAACTAACGCAGTAGTTAATGCGAATCATGCAATTTTCACCACAAAGGTTGTCCTGCCCTTCCCATTCAATAAGTTATCTTTGGTAGGACTAACAATTACGAGGAGACCCACACCTTCTTACTAAAGTATCAACTCTGTGTTATGGAAATCATTTAAAGAAGCCATCATCTGATTCTCAAGCGATGTATTTCTAGAGGTTATGGACAATGTCTAAAATTTTAAAGACCTCGAGAGGTTCATTACTTGCTTTGTCATGCGAGAGAGCAAGAACCTAATCAGTACTCAAGAGAAAACTAAGAAAACTGAGCAAAACATTAATCCTTCATAAGTACGATGTGAATTTATTCATGTAAAATGATGTTTCGTGAACTCGCAGATCATCTCTAATGAACCAGCACTAAAAATGGCATAAGTTATACTTGTGAACGATAACAGCAGTAATTTTCATTTCTTTTAGTTTAAAATTTATACTGTTCTCATTCCCGAGATACACTGATTACATTCTCATTGCTAATTTCATTGCTGAATAGTGAAACACGCTTCTGAGCTCAATTTAACAAAACAACTATGTTTCAACAGACCAATAAAAAAACGTAACGTCACACGATCTATCGGCATGAATTTTCCAAATGTTCCTCATGAACACACCGCTTAATAGCTCCTAATATTGTAAATTAAATGTGAATATTATATAGGCATGTGTAAAAAATGATCTTTCAGTTCCATACTTCGTAATCTTCAGGTACCCATTCTCTGATCGTAGCACGATTTCATTAAGTCATTTTCGTCTACTTCGCAAACCAACCTAAATAGCGGCTTCATTCATGACCCAAGTACTATACAATAAATTTTCACATCCCCTCCCACTCTTTAGCATATTATTCCTAACATTTCTTCCCCTCTTGACCACACGAGAAGACTGTACCCGGCGGCGCTCGTGCCAAAAGCTAGCCGCTGCCCCCATTCTTTCATGATCACCTATACTACATGCTAGATGTCGCCAGAGCTTGCTTACACCTGTGATGTATTCCAGATACCGCCATTCTACAGATCATTCTCAATCGAAACTACATGTTTTTTGGATAAGAAAACTAAAATATTACTAATTGTACAGTTAAATATTGCTGTCTTAATTTTCGTTATGGTAAGTTGTGAGAATTTCATTTGTATTTCATTCTTTTGCAGGAATATAATTAATAGATATCAACTGACCGAACACTAGAGACACTGAACGAACTACTTGGAAAGTCTGTAGATAAAACACACATTTAATTAAAGACTGTTCGTTTTTTGTTACAATAGTTCGTCGTCGAGGAAAGTGAACAATATTTATGTTCAAGAAGCTGTCGTTGCTTAGGTATTACATAATTATGTTAATATAATTGCTACCTGCTGGCTGATAACTGTACGTAGATATTGCTAGCTTGTGCAGGATGTTTCACGACAAGAGGTACACAATTTCACAAGCAGAATATGGCCAGATGAACAATTTTTCTTCTCTGAAATTTTCAGGAAAACACTTTCGGGTGACACAATCACTCGCACTCACACAATAATCTACTCTTAGAAATGGTCCACCTAAAGCTGTTGATATGAGGCAAGTAGTTTCCCCTCAGGATCCTGTGCCTGCAGAAGTAAACGTTAATGACTCTTCCCAGCAGGATACTTCTAAAGAGACTTCATATGAGCGGGATTCGACATTAGAACTGTTCAAAAATACTCGTCATCCTCTTCAACACTCTTCTCTTCATGTAACGACAGCTTTCTCAACTGGCAACTGTTCTTCACACTGCTGGCAGCACAATTTTTAATAAGAGGTCTCAGGGCAGGAAGATTGTGTGCCAACCGACAAGTGTGGCAAGGAAGAAGGCTGGGATCTCAAAAGAAAAGCTGCATTAATTAGAGGCGGTGCCATTTCCACCAAAAGGAAAAGGTGCCAAACCAAAGATATCAATAAAAACAAGCCTAATGCCAAAATTCATTAAAAACTATCAATAACTATCGTATTTTGTCTTCTTATTTCCCTTGTATATTCTATATACAAACTGTTAACGACTGCCGGACATTAGGAAACACGTCTGGCATTCCAGAAATCTCATCAGCAGCCTCTGAAATTTTGGCCACGAAATCTTATTCACATTCGTTACATTCTAAAACGTTTTTCCTTAATCCTTTTAATCGAATATCACCAAAACAAAATTTCATCATTGTCACTCGTACATTAGAAGTGCTTGTTACGTAAATTCAAACTAAAAATTGCGAGCAATTGTTTATAAAATTTTATCCTTTAAAACAACAAACTGCTAATATCTCAACAACCCGAAAGCGTTTTCCTGAAAATTTCGTAGAAGAAAAATTGTTCATCTGGCCATATTCTGCTTGTGAAATTGTGTACCTCTTGTCGTGGAACATCCTGCACAAACCAGCATTATCTACGTACAGTTATCAGCCAGCAGGTAGCAATTATCTTAACATAATTATGCAATACCTAAGCAACGACAGCTTCTTGAACATATATATTGTTCACTTTGCTTGACGACGAACTAAAAACAATCTTTAAAAAACGAGAAAACGAACAGTCTTTAAATGTGTGTTTTAGCTACCGACTCTCCAAATAGTTCGTTCAGTGTCTCTAGAGCTCGGTCAGTTGATATCTATTATTTATATTCCCGCAAAAGAATGAAATACAAATGAAATTCTCACAACTTATCATGATGAAAATCAAGACAGCAATACATAATTGTACAATTTGAAATATTTTTGTCTTCTTATCCAAATAAACGTGTAGTTTCAATTGAGAATGATCTGTAGAATGGTGGTATCTGGCATGCATCACAGGTGTATGAAAGATCTGGCAGTATCTAGCATGTAGTAGAGGTGTTCATGATAGAATGGGGGCAACGGCTAGCTTTTGGCACGAGCGCTACCAGGCGCACATTTGCAGCTGCGCTCACCGCAGCAGTACAGAGCTGCTGCGACCTATGCCGTGCCCCGCAGACCTCGGCTCAGCCCAGCGCCGCAGCTTAAGTCGTGAGCGCCTGGACGCGAGGAAATTTGATGCTAAATAATAAAAATTATAATTTTTCCATAATTGATATGTTATTTTATTGAGCTTCTTATGAGCTTCTAAGTTTTGAATTGAATTTTCTATTTCACATAGTTTGAATGGTTTTAAACAAACAAAACATTTATGCAACATATTCGAGCAAATAACAAAAACTTTCACACATGAAAGTGTACAGACAGTGAATTATTTCTTCGAACCAAAAACGAAGGTTTCTTTGAAATGCATTCCTTGAACTTAAGTTACAGCGTGACCGTTTACCACAGAAACTACCTGGTAGTCAGATAAGGCTGTTGTCCTGCTGGTTGGGAGGGGTCTCGGCTGGGTATATAAGCAGGCATGGTTTCGTGATCACCTTTCATTTCAACTGCAGCGTACACTATACACAAGGGGCTAGTAAAGGTTCTATGTCAGGTCTTGTGTTAAGAAAGTTGGTTGTTTCTGAAAACACAAAATGATTGCTGTGGTAAACCAAGATCTACGTACAGAGAACAGACACATTGAATTTGCTAGTCGAAATCTACTTGAAACAGTGCTTTGAAGTGATTCAACACGCCCCCAGGGCATTAATACTTTCTTTGTGAATGCTTCTTTTTGAAAAATTTATGAGTTTCCACCAGAACACATCAAATTGGGCTTCTTAGGAGCAGTCGGAACCAGAAGCCAATTCTAGCCCTGCTCGATTGTGGACTGGAGTTCCCACCTACGTCCAGAGTGTGGGTAATTCTGCATCGTTTGAGGAGCAAATGGAATCTAACACAAGTTATTTCAATGAATTCAACAATGTCGGCAATTCAGACCTCCCAATCCAAGAATTAGTCAGTTTAGTTTCTAATGAAGAATCAAACCATGAAGACGGGAGCAACTCATTTGAAGATTCTTGGGTGAGTAGTTACCTTCCTACTTTCCATTTTAGCGCAAATGTCCAGCAGGCCAGCAAATCGGATCTCATGAAACTACTCAGAAATTCTATCGATGAGTTACGTGGACTGCTGCTGCGGAATGATGTTCAAACACCTGATGTTCAAAGAAAAAAACTAAGAACGTCATTGAAAGCTCAAGAAATAGTCATTCGATATCTCGCTATAGAACTCCCTAAACAAGGCTTTTGTCGTCATTTCGATGGGAAATTAAAGACTGTAGCTCAACACATCATCACTTCAACCGATTTTATTCATGAAAATTTTGCTCAAAACGAAAATGGTTTCCGATATGTGGAGGCTATTTTCGCATGTCTCAAGGAATGTACGGAAATACTCGATGCATGGAATAAGAGCCAGAGCTTCTTCTGCGGCCAGTCTAAGAGGTTCGCCAACGTCGTGTGCGCCAAAGACCTCCTGCCACAAAATGATGGTCCCACGATTTGCGGGATCTGCTTGTCCACTATTGAAGAAACAAGAGACTTCGCCTTGCAATCAAAGTGCTCCCATATTTTCTGCACCCCTTGCATCACTACTTGGTTTGAACAAAAGTGAGTGACTCTTTTTTGTCTTTATTTTTGATTTTCATTTTGCAAAAAACTTGGTTCAATATACTGTGTATTAGATGACTTAGGTTTTCTGCTAAGCGTCACTCACTACTGTTGTAAGTTTGCGAGTGAACATTATAGAGATAATCTATTGAGTATATAAGGTAATAGTAACTGTAAGTTACTCACACGTCTGGTTAAATTGATTATTTATTTGGCAACTGATGATGAAACTTCTTTTTTTCAGACCTCACATCACCATCAGTTGAGCACATGCGGTAGTTGGGTACTTGAGACATTACGCTTGTTTTGTTATGGCAGAACAACTCTGGGTCATTTATACACTCTGAACAAACTGGTAGGAAAATTGAAATTACTCAGTGTTTTTTCTAATTAAGTAGCAATGATCGCATTTCTTCTTTGGTTCACATTATTTTTCACCTGCGTACTATTGCTTGCTTTTCTATATTGCTGATCGACGATTTTTAGACCAAGTCGAAATTTTAGACAGAATACTCCTCTATGTGATATCAGTAAATTTAACTGTTGAGTACGAGGCAGTAGTATTTAACTAGTGATTGTTCCACCCCACCTTCGAGTAGATAGATCTGTATTAACGTGCACCTTTTTTCAACAGACAGAACTGCCCGACGTGTCGTCAGAGCGGTCTGTTCATGAGCATAAACTGCATCCTCGACCTACGACCCAGCGGTCCGGAACCGGCACACTGGAGCCGTGAGTACAGCATAGGACAATTATTAAAAAAAAAGGGTGCAGCATATTTAATTTCGGTACAAATATCTCGAGCAATCTCCATAGATCCTTTTTAAATACCTGATTGTGGATGCCTAAATTCTCCATAAGATCAAGTGTAGTGTGGGTGATTCCTTTACAATGATCTGGTGGGCATGGGTAGAATTGGCTTCTGGTTCCGACTGCTCCTGAGAAGCCCACTCATTTGATGTGTCCTGATGGAAACTCATGAATTTTTCAAAAAGAAGCATTCCATGATTTCCAGATGACGTGAATCTACAAATAACTGCAAATAAAATTCTATAATTTTGTATACTGCTGACAATTGAGAAAAGATTTCTTTTATTTTATATTTGGAGATGTTTAATGCATCCATGCAAGGTCTACGTACAAATTTACCTAATATATAACGGAGAATATCAATGAAAAATTGTTTTCATCTATGGCATTAGAACGGCAGAAGACGCCGAATTTGTGTTTTCAATCGAGGCTGTACCAGATAATGGTATTTTTTATTGCTCTCGTTTCACGTTCTTTCAAATTAGCTCAGTGGTTTTGTTGTTTGAGCAAATTTTGGAAATGTCATTCTCACTATGCAGTGAATAGTTTTGTTTAAATTTTGCTGAAAATAGCGTACACCAAAATTAGACTGGGAAGAAAGATGTATTTATGATGATGTACAACGTGTAATGACGAGTTACACATCGAGAAGTTTAGTAGTAACACTGCATTCACGAAATATTAATATCTGAATATATTGAAATAAGTAGGATTTAAAAACTATTCAAATTATACAGCTTTTCTCCAACCACATTTGCGAAGTTTAAGAAAGTAAACCCATTACGTGACTGTTTCCTCAGAGCTTCACGTGTATTTGTATTAACATGCGTCTTTTTTTAACAGGGAAAACAGGCCGACGGTCCGCCACCGCAGCAAGAGGATGAGCAAAGAGCGCCTACTCGAGCCGCGATCAACCGGCTCGGAACCGGAACGTTGAAGCCGGGAGTTGGGCAGAAGAGTAGAAGCAAAGCAAAGCAGTTTAATATCAATAAAGTTGTTACATTATTTGTCCAAAAATATATACTCGAAACATTAAGATCCCCAAAAATAAAATATCCTAACATGAAGATCCTTAGTTGATATTCACACATGGGTATCATAATACCCACGTCAATTGTCGACGGAAATAATTGAGAGGGGAGCACAAAAAAATGCAGTCCTTTCGTTGCGTTAATCAAATTTTGACAATGTAAATAAAAACAAGTAACTAATAAAACATAATCCAAGTGATGCATTGTTGAAAACACTCAGATTAGTAAGCACTTATATTGAAATACGGGCATGAGAGCATCGGAGATATGAGAGATTAATGTTCGGAGTAAGATGGGCAGATTCAAATTATTCTGCGTCTAAGACTATGGGGTTGACATTCGGAACATTTTTTTCATTTTTACTAATCAACAGGTTTGCCTATTAACGCGCTCGGAGAAAATAAAATATTTTACCATAACACAAAATTTATGGTATTTTCTACGCTAATAATACTGGCACAAAAGAGCTCACCGGAGTTTAAAACATGAGATGGATTGTTGTACACTTCTAACATGTGCCTCATAGCTGGGACAATCCGAAAAGTTAACTACCTAAATAGTGTTGTCTAAACTCCCTCACGAGCGTTAGAAAAGTTGCCACACAAGGCTAAGACAAGGACAGAAATAAGAAAAAACACTGATGTTCTATAAAGTTATTACATAAGATCAATTACGTCGTCTTTCAAAATGTTTTGATTTGAAAAGTCTTCAGTGGATATGCATACGTAAATGGGTACCATGACGGTCCATGTCAATGTTCGTACAAATAACTGAGAAAAAAAACTTAAAAAGTATCCCGTACTGTTAAAAAAAGTTTAGTAATGTTTATTAATCAACGCAGTAAAAGAAATTCAAAGAAGAAGTCAATGGGGTGAAAACTCTTGTGACAGTTTCCACGCACATTTACATGTGAGCTTTGGCTTTCTTGACATCAGGGAATGATATTGAGAGTGTTTATGGATAAAATATATCCATAACTACTGGGTAAAATGGCAGATATTCAAAAATGTTATTTGGAGGGATCACAATAAAAAAGAAGCATGTTCACTGCCTCAAAGAGCATGCTTTAAAGCACACAACAAATTTAAGATTCTAGTCATTTAAGTTCTTCACAATATTGTAATGAGGTGACAAAATAGGTAACTTGACATGTTGATATGTATTAAAGAAATTTAAAAAAAATAAATTTAAAGTATACGTCATTTATAAGACAAATGCAAGTCGCTCAATTAGCAATTTTACAGAAACTATTGTTTGCGTATAAATTTAAATACATACACATATATATCTATATATATGCATTTCTATATGTATATTTGCAAATCTATATTTATCTATATATATGCACGTACACATACGTACCCACGTACAAACCTATAACACGCAAGCATATAAATATTAACATACATGGACGTAGAATTCGCAAACAAAAAATCATAATGCACACGCAAACTACAAGAATGTGTTGCATATGGTATACTGTAATGAAATATTCGCTAATTAGCGATAGCAACTCGTAACTACTTTCCAGTATGTACTGTAGCTAACATTTAATGCGAAGATGCAAGATGAAAAGCTTTTTTGGTTTTGAAGTCTCTTAATGTTTGAGGAATTTTGATCCTCTGGGGAAGTTTGTTACACAGCAAGGAGCCTGGTGTTGATATAGCCTTCTGCCGAATGTCAGATGAACGATAGTTGATTAAGACATTATGTTTCCTATTCGGCTCTAGGTTGGTGACGATGGGGGGACGGAATGAGGGATGAAGAGAACAGCACAATTTCTCCAGCCTGAAATAGCCAAAAATATTACTCAGAACTGAGATTTTCACCCACAGAAGTTTTCGACTTCGCAGCGTGTACTGACATCCTCCTGCATCGGTCAGTTCGGGTCATGCTTTAGTTCATCACTGGTTATTGTTTTCAGGATGAAAAAGCATCAAAGACAATTACAATTAGCATTTCAAATAAAGGTACGTTATTGCTCGAGCTATTGTAATTTTAGTTGTACCTACATTTAAATCTAAGTATCAGGAGAATTAATGAGTTGAAATTTTAGCAGCATGATTTGGAGAGAGTCATTATATTTTGACGACTTGTTCAGCATTTTTGTATGATGTAAAACGTGTGCTCTTCAGACGCCCAGTTTCGCAGCGCGCAGGCTGACAAACAAATCACATCGGCCCCACAATATGAGATAAGACCTGCCGACGAGCGATGAATTTGCTGTTAAGCGGATAAATGAGCAGTTCTTTCGTCCAAAATTGATAAAGGGACCATTTTAAGCCTGTTGACACTACACCATGACGTGAGCAAAAAATTCTCACTGAGATATTTTTTTTGGCATTTTGCTCCGTCTGCTGTAGAGCTTTGGTTTATTTTTTCCCATCCGCCAGGTCCTGACTATTTTTTAAACCGAATCATGATCAAATGAGATTCTGAACTTTGGAACGCACGAAAATTACTGAAATACGTGATCGGAGGATCGACGAATGAACATGTTGATATCAATTGTTGAACAAGGCACGGACTTGATAATTATTCGGTATATATGGACCGTACGGGCAGAACCTGACAGCAAATGGACCATTCCGACAAGACCGGATGGTAAATGGACCGTACCAACAGGACTAGACAGCAAATCGACCGCACGGAGTTTGAAACAGCATTAAAATTTTGTCCCATGGACCTTTATATGGAACGGACATGGATAGAGAAACTGTGCTCTGGAAAAAAACTTTGACAAGGTAGAATAGATGCAATATTGCTTGAAATAAAAAATTAGACGTACTTGACAAATTGTGACACAATTCTGCTCAAAAACATGTTACCAAAAAATCACTATTCACAATTTTAAAATGAAGAATGGAGTTTCGTGAACTTTTATTGAATGATGCTGCTTTTTTTTGCGAACTGTGTTCACTTTGAGAGAAAAGTACTTCCAAAGTCAAGCAAACACAAAATTACTCAGCTATTCACCAACTCACCCTTACACTAACTGTGTGAGGGCGACTCAAAAGTACCTCCGAAATTCATGGAATGAGACGTATAACAACTTACGACGTATGTTACAACTCCATACTTTGAAATCAGAAGAAACTACTGCGACACTTCAATTTTACGTGTTTACAGTAGTAATCCTTGCGAGCATATGTTCCGTTTTTTGTTAGTAGTTTGTGACAGTGTGTGTATGTTAATTCATTAAGTGGAGGTTTTGCGGCACATTTCATGAGTGCATTTCATTGAATGGATGAATTTTAATAAATGGCAGAGCATGTGACACGAGCTGCATGCTGCGATGTGTGCTAGTGCAGTCGGTGAGCGCTGACGCGCACCGCGACGTAGGGACGAGTTTGGTGTAGTCGATGACGTTAGTCACGGGCTGGCGGTCAGTTGGGGTGTTTGTTTATGTGGGCCTTCACGGCCACTGCTGGTCAAGATCATAGATCCCAGTCAACTTCTGGTGAACAGAGGTAAGTTGGCTCAGATATGAGCTTGAATTGTCAACATATGACGTTCGAATACCTCATATTGAATTCCTAAAAATTTTACTTTACGTGGAAAATTTTAGATATTTTTTCCATAACATTCAAATTACGCCCAGGAAATGTAGTGTCTCCATTTGAGTTTTAACATTACTTACGTGAGTTAATCAACTTGCTGCAAATTTTGCTCCTGAGTGCATGCTGGTAGGTATTTCATTGGTTGGTAATTGTTAGCAAGTAATTAAAAAGCTCAAGCAGCTCGGGAGAGACAAAGCTTCTCGCTCAGTTTCTGGACGCAATGAGTTATTCGTTTTTTCCCCGATCTATGATTCTCAAGTGTAAAAAGGGCTTCTTTAAGTGAAGTAAATTAATTCTTTTTAGAATTAAAAATTTGATGGTAACATCAAGTCCTACCCTATTTGAAATTGCTCTCATAGGCTTTTTTCTAGTATGGGTTTACATTTGAATGCATTTAGGTGTGAGGCAAGAGTACAAGATCTATCATAAATAATTTATTTCATTACTCTACAATTAATTTCAAATTCCCGCAGGTATATCAAACGTCAAGGAGCGTTCATCATTGTCGTTAAATTATTTCGCATATTAACTTCGAAGTTAAATTTTATCTTTGACCAGATTTCCTACTGATATATTCCCTACCACCTAAAATCAGACAGAATATGCCATTGTCTACGCTGTACCAGGCTAAGACCCAGATTTATTTCGCTCACTGACAAAACGAAATTGAACGAACAAAACATGTCCTGACTGCATGGTGGACATTAAGCCGAGCTTTCCTGACATGCGCTCATTAATCAGGAATCCTACACGTTCTCTACTCACATCCGATGTGAAGTGTGTGCACGTCTGGTCATTTTGGAATAGTTACGATTTAGGTGAATTTATATATGACTTGATCATGCATAGTTAAGTTTTGCAAGCTGGTGTTAACTTATTTTTCAAAATCTACCAACTTTTATTTTCGAAAACCTTGAAGTCATATCAGTCATAACATCACTAATTAGACACGCCCAGTAACAGATCATTCGAAATGTAAACTGAGAAGCCTTATCAACCTGATAAAATTCCAAAATACGACGTCTGTTTACTCATTTGTCGGATTTCCGATTTTTCTTGCTCGTATGCTCGACACATTTTTAGGGAATATCTGTTATCTATCGTGCGACAGATGAGATAGCAGATGCGTGGGTATAAATTTCAGGAGGAAGGCCAGCCTCTCGTCCTGCTGCTCGGTATGCCCGTGTATCTTAATTTAAAATAGCCTTCAAATTCTTGCTCGAGAGGGAAACCCTGGTGTTACGTCACATGAGCCGCCAGTTGGTGAAATTTTAAGGCAGTATTGAACCTCTTGGATGTAATCAATTTTTTAAACAGATATACATACGTCTGATAAATACATCTCAAACGTTCAGATATACATCTGATACGTACAGATATACATCTGAAAACAGATAGACAAATAAACACGGACTTTGGCTTTTGCTCATAACGTTGAAAATGTGCAACATCAACACTGTGTAGAAATGAACGCTGAAGTTGTATTCACTCGAAAACATCTTTCTTGAATTTGATTTGCTGTGAGAACGGCTGTCATGTAATGGAAAATCGATCAATGAAAACATGATATCCGTGCGTTGCACGCGCGTCCAGGCGCGCACGACGTGAGCTGCGGCGCTGGGCTGAGCCGAGGTCTGCGGGGCACGGCATAGGTCGCAGCAGCTCTGTACCGCTGCGGTGAGCGCGCCTGCAAATGTGCGCTGGGTACAGGCTTCTCGTGTGGGCACGGGAGCAAGAAATGTTAGGAATAACATGCTGAAGGTCGGGAGGAGATGTGACGAGCAAATTTATAGTACTTATGCTATAAATGAAGCCGACATTTGCACTGGTTTGCGAAGTAGACGAATGTGACTTATTGAAATCGGGCTACGAACAGAGAATGGATACCTGAAGATCACGTAGTGTAAAACTGAAACTGAACTGAAACTGGGACTCATCTTTTTAGACATGAGCTTTTCACATACATAATTTACAACATTAGCGGCTATTCGGTGGTGTGTTCATGAGAGACGTTCGGAAAGTTCATACCGTATTGATCGTACGAGTTAACTTGATTTTTCATTGGCCTGTTGAACATAGTTATTTTGTTCAATTGATCCAAGACGTGTGTTTCACTTATTTAGCAATGAAATTAGCGATGGAAATGTAATCCGTGAATCTTGGGAAAGAGAACAGTGGAAATTTAAACTAAAAAAAGGAAAATTACCTCTGTTATCGATCACAAGTATGATGCCATTTTCATTACTAGTTTCATTACACATGATCTGCGAGTACACGAAACATCATTTCTGAAGAACAGATTCACATCGTAGTTATCGAGGGATAAATGTATTACACAGCTTTTTTCATTTTTCCCTTAATTGCTGATAAGGTTCTAGCTCCCTCGCATGTGAAAGGCAAGTACACTGGAAATTGAAAGGCAAATACACTGGAAATACCGTCTCTTGCATTCAACACAAACTACGCACAAGCTCTCAATATGCCACCAAATTCCACCGAGGATGCACTATATTGTGTTGTCATATATGTATGTATCCGCCTCACTTGTGAAACGAAGCCTTATGTTATTCTGAAATTAAATCTAAAATTCGCAATCCTAACCGAGGTCTCAGAGCAAATTACGTCATTGGAAAATTTTAGGATTTTCCTCATGGTTGAAGTTTCCATCGAAACATTAATTGGCTTCAACACGTGTGAACTACTTGCGCCCATAATTATAAAACTTGCTAAATAAGCTGTTGATCTTACTTAGGTTGGGAAACTAACAACGATTATTTGTTTCGAGTGCCTTCAATTAAAATTGGAAAAAAGCTCAACTTGCTTGTTTTCCATTAGGCTTTCAAGTATTCATATTTCAACCTGCAGGTGATGGATACTTTGGGTTATTTATTCTTTGACTGACAAATTTTAAGTTTCTTAAAACTGTGTGAGAGAGTAAGTCCTGAAATGAATTTACTCCAACATAAATTGAAACTATAAAACTAACTGACGATATTGGTACCACACACACATTCATTTGAAATGCTCTGACACGGGAACAACAGTTCACATTCTGCAGGAAACTTTAGTGTTTTATTTTGCGTTCATTTAGAGATTCAAGATAGATCCGTTGCGTCCATTAATTTTATCAGGACAATTTGAAGCCCATAGTGAAGCCTGTACCACGAATACGCTCTCCACATACTCTCAGGTTTTAAAGTAATTGAACAGTAATGAAAGCTCTGAAATATATTAGGGCGAGAATAATTCACGTCTCAAATAATTTAATAAAAAAAAAAGAGAATGCCTTGACCCGTTTTATCGATGGCGAGAGCACAATAGATATTCGAGGAAACGCAATGGTAAACGAACAAAACATGAAAGTCGAGTCCATAATGTACGTCCGAAAAGATTTAATTTCTTTGATGATTATAAACGAGTAGCAAAGTTTTCGGGAATTCTGAATTTTATAACTTCGTTAACGTTTCCGACCAGTTTCGAAATGAATATTCTATTTCAACTAGTTTAAATTATTTCCAACAAGCACAACATTTATTCAACATCTTGCAGCAAAATTTGAGAATACTTTCACGAATGAGAGGCTGGACAAATTAAATAATTTCTTTACATCATAAGCATAGTTTCGTTTGTAATGCATTCGTTTCGCTGCAGATAAAGCGTGACCGTTTACCACAGAGCTACCTGGTAGTCAGATAAGGCTGTCGACCTGCCGGTTGGGAGGGGCCTCGGCTGGGTATATAAGCAGGAACGATTTTGTGATCATCATCCAGTTCTGCTGCGGCTTCATACTGTACACAAGGTGCTCGTAAAAGTTCCCAGTCCGGTTTTGTGTTAAGAAAGTTTGTTGTTTCTGAAAATACGAAGTGATTGTTTTGAGAACCTGAGATCTACCTATAGTGACCAGCGACATTGAATTTGGCTGTCGAAGTCTGATTGATGTGTGCTTTGAAGTGATTGAACCAGCCTATAGAGCGTTAATATTTTATTTGTGACTGTGCCATTTTGAAACCTTAGCCATGAGTTTCTACCAGAACACATCAAATCAGTGGGCTCCTCAGGAGCAGCCAGAGCCAGAGGCCAATTCTAGCCCAGCTGCGCGGTGGACTGGAGTTCCCACCTACCCCCAGAGTGTGGGTAATGCGCCATCGTTTGGCGAGCGAATTGAATCTAACTCCAATGAATTCAACAACGGCGGCAATTTTGACTTCCCTAGCCAAGGATCGGTCACTTTAATTTCTAATGAAGAATCAAGCCATGATGACGGGAGAAACTCAAATGAAGATCCATGGATGAGAAATCGCCTTCCTTCTCTCTGTTTTAGAGCAAATCCCAGGCTGGTCAGTAAATTTGGTATGATTGAACAAATTAAAAGTACTATTGAGAGATTAACACGACAACTGCGTGTTCGAACATCTGTTGTTCTTGTAAACACACTAAAAGAGGCATTGAACGCTCAAAAATTAGATATAAAGTATCTCGCTGAGGAATTGCCCAAATACTGCTATTGTGGTCATATGCAGAGGAAATTGTATATTCTTGGGCAGCACATCAACACTTCAACCAGTTGTATTGATGAAAATATTTTTCAGTACAAAAAATTTGCACGTGTTATTAAGGCTACTGTCGCATCAATCCAGCAAAATATTGAAATACTCAGAGCATGGGAAAGAAGACAGAGCTTCTTGTTCGGCCAGTCTGAGAAGTTCGCAAACGTCGTGTGCGCCAAAGACCTCCTGCCACAAAATGATGGTCCCACGATATGCGGGGTCTGCTTCTCCACTATTGAAGAATCGAGCGACTTCGCCGTGCAATCGGATTGTCTGCACATTTTCTGCACATCTTGCATCAGTGCTTGGTTTGAAATAAAGTAAGTGACTTTTTTTGTCTTTCCTATTGATACAGTTTGCAAGAAACTCAGTTTAAAATACAGCATGTCAGATGAGTAATGTTTTCTGATAAACGTCACTCAATATTGTTATAAGATTGCGAGCGAACATTATAGCTCAACGTGTGGTTGATATAAGTTCATAGTGGACGTCAGTCACTCACACGCCTGTTTAAATTGCTTATTTATTTGTCGACTGATGATGAAACTCATTTTATTTAGGCAGCACATCACCATCTGTAGAGCACATGTTGTAGTTGAGAACTTGCGGCATTACGCTCGTTTTGTTATGGCAGAGTAACTAGGGTTAATTTCTACACTTTGAAAAGACTAGAAGGAAAATTAAAGTTACTCAAAGTGGGTCTTAGAGTCCCGCATTGAAGGATTTCCACGTCATCTCGAGCTGGAATATAGAGTTGGCTCACACGCCTGACACTTTATTGTTAAGGTGATCAATCAAAAGCATTTGAGCAAAAAATTTTGCGAGAAAATTGTACAATAAAAATTTTAATGTTGTTTGATGACCTGCTCTTGAATATCACATTCGTCCCATATTTTCCGGAAACACTTGTGGCGAGCAACAATTTATTGACGAGAAGAAAGTCTTTGTGGTGCCAGATTTTCCTTGACATGTTTTTCTAATGAACATTGATTGGCTGTTGCATGTTATTGTACTTAATTTATCTCTAATTAAATTTTTACTAATTGAACAGACTCATAAATCCAAACTAACAACTCAAAATAAGCAAGTGGCAATGATCTCATTTGTTCTTTGGCTCGCAATACTTCTTACCTGCGTACTATTAGTTTAGACAGCGGTAATTGCGTTTTTGATATTGCTAAGGGACGTTTTTAAGACCAAGTCGAGGTTTGAGATAGAATTTTTCTCTATGTAGTATCGGTAACTTTCACTGCTGAGTCTAAGGCAATAAAATTCAATAAGCAATTGTTTCACCTAACCTCAGAGTAGATTTGTATTAACGAGCATTTTTCTTCAACAGACGGAACTGCCCGATGTGTCGTCAAAGCGGCCTGTTCATAAGCAAAGACCACCTCTTCGCTCTACGATCCAGCGGTCCGGAACCGGCACACAGAAGCCGTGAGTTGGGTGAGGGATGCGCGGGACATTTGAATTTCTGAAAATTTAAGTGCTCGAGAATTTCAGCCAGAATTTATTTCACGTTAGAGATCTAACCCCTGAGGTCTTAGTGCAAATATGTAGTGTTATTTTATTAGGAGTGCTTTAATTTGTGCATAATCAATTTGCGCATAATTTAATTTGTGGATAATTTTTTAAATGGAAAAATTAGAGTTGATCAGAGCTAACATCGCATGGAGTCTGCGCCAATTGTGCTCTCTATATGACAGCTGGGCTAGAAACTTATGCAGGCCAACACTGGCGCTGTGTTTGTAAATCCTCTATAGGAGTCTCTGGTATAGCATGGGCGAATCTTACGTAATTGTTGATGGCAGGCATGTAAATCCTGTAAAGTTATCTCGTACAGTATGGGTAAACTTTTCATAAATATCTGATGCAGCATGTATTGGTTCGGTTCAAAGATCATTTAATATGCAGAAATTTTCTTTAAATATCTGACTGGGGAATCCTAAATCTTCTTTATATATCAAGTTAAGCGTGGGTAATTCCTTAACAAAATTCTGGTGTGGTATGACTAATTCCTTCATGATTATCTACATGACTTGAGAGTAAAACTACATATTAAAGTGAATAATTTCGGTTTACAGCTGAAGCTAGTTTAAATTGTGAAAAGATATCTTTGATTCCATACTTGAAGATGTCTAAAGCATCTATGCCAGGTCTGCTTAGAGATTTGCTTAATAAATAACGTAGAATATCAACAAAAGTTGATTTTCATCCGTGGCATTAGCATGGCAGAAGACGTCGAATTTGTGTTTTCAATCGAGGCTCTACCAGACAATGGTATTTTCTTCATTGCTATCGTCTCGTGTTCTCAGAAATTAGCTCAGTAAGTTTTGTTGTTGATGCAAATTCTGGAAATAACATTCTCACCGTTTAGCAAATAGATTTGTTTTAATCATGTAAGAAATTTCGTTTTAGAACTGGTCATTGGTAAAAAAAGTATTAATGATGATGCAGTATATGAAATGAAGAGTTAGACACAGAAAATCAGTAGAAACACTGCAATTGCAAAACCCTAATATCTATATACGTTGAAACAAATGTTGGATTTCAGTACGATTTAAAATATGCGACTTTTCTCTAACCACATTTGCAAAGCTTAAGTGAGCAGACCTCATTACGTAACTGTTTCCTCAAAGCTTCACATGTATTTGTATTAACGTGCGACTTTTTTCAACAAGGAAAACTGGCCGACGGTCCGCCACCGCGACGTGAGGATGAGCAAAGAGCGCCTCCTCGAGCCGCGATCCGGCGGCCCAGAGCCGGAACGTTGGAGCCGAGAGTTGGCTGAAGGGAAAAAGAAAGGAAGAAAAACAGTTTATTTATAATAAAGTTTAAACATGAAATGAAAAACATTGGGTTTTAAAATATCCTAACATGAAGACTCTTAGTTGATACTCACACATGGGTATCAACTAATCGTAATATGGGTATCGTAATACCAATGACGGAAAAGCACGATAAAACATGTTCCCTTCGTAGCGTTTATTTGATTTCGATATTGCATATGCATGCAAGTAACTAAGAAAACCTAGTCCTAGTGACGCATTGTTGAAAACACTCTCGTTAGTGCGCCCTAATATTGAAATGCGAGCATTGAGCTGTAATGAACATGCTATAGAAACACAGAAGACATTAAAATCATGCGTCTTGCTTTGCGATCACAGCGTCAGAAAAACACGTTGAAAGAATGGAACGATCACGGTGTCAGGAAAACACGTTGGTACGCCAACTCAGCGCCTGGAAAACACTTTGGTATGCGATATCCAGGATGCTGCATCATAGCCATCGCTATATTGATATAAAATACTCGTGTCCTAGTTTCTACATTCAATTTTCCGACGTTTTACTAGCCTGAAAATGTTAGTTGAACATATCTCGAGCGAATACAAAAACGAACAGAAAAGACGATCTTTCCTCACAAGAAATGGTTTATTATACGAAGATAATGGAAAAGGAGAATTCAGTACGACACTGCATTCAAAAAACAGAATTTGCCAAGCATATCTTTCTATTCATTCAGAAAACGCATTTCCCCATATTTCCCCATTTCACTCGATGAAAACCTCAAGGGATTTTTGTTTCAAATCTGGGTCACATTTTAGAATTAACTGACGCCGCAGTTACTGGAGTACATGAGTATTCTGTTGAAAGGACGTGACTGTATTCCAGACTTCGAAAACTGAAAAAATGACAAGCAAGTTCATACAAAGCCCCTAAAATTATATTTTGATTATTTTAATTGGAGAGAAATTCGGAAAAACTGAATTAACTTTTTTCTTACCGTTTTAGCTGGTAGGTATCCAATTTATGTGCAGTATAAAAAATGTTTGATTATTTATTCTCGTGTTCAACAACATTAACTAAAGAACACCACAATACAATATCACACCACCCAAGCTAAACAAAAATGACGACGTATCAAAAGATATATCGCAGCTAAGATCAAACACCAAATCAGCCTCGGTGATGGCGATCGCCTGACTAACGGCAAAAAGTGATTCAATTTTAATTTTCCTGCTGTTATTTGTAAACAAAGATGGAGTAAACTGTGCACAAGGATGGGACGTGCTAAGAGCGCCAGTCTACTGACGCAGGAAAGCAATAACCTGCCATAAAAATTGTGATGGTGTACCGAGTCTCTACTGTCGGGCGTGTGGTGGTTCGCGGCGGTCGTCCCATTTACGGGAGTTCCGTCATAATTAATCTGTAGTTTCTGGAAAAAGATAAAATCAATATCTAAGACAGAAGTTAGAATTCGAGGTTATCAAATAATTCAATTATTAACTTTAGCCCTAATGATCAAGTCTTTAAAAGTTAAATTTCATTCGTGAAATTAATACTTACATCAGAGACAAAATATCCAGCCAGTTCCATCAATTCATTTGAAACACATGTGGAAAATTCAGAAAATCCTAACACCTCAAAATAAAGCATTACTTTACTCTGTAAAAACTGAATAGCTTTCCCGCATTAATTTTGTCGACAATTACCATAACAACTTTGGAATAACGAGTCTATCGCATCTTACTGCACATTAGCTGAACATTAGTAGCCACGAGTAGTGAGGCTGTTTTATATAACGTTCAATGATTGAAACATAAAAAGCAATAACTTCAGAATGAGCAGCATTGAAGTTCAGGTCAAGCTTAGAATGTAAATGGAACAGGAAGGAATTCTGTCTCCTGCGGTAGGTTAACAACTATCTTCAGGGAGACAGAACTAATGAAGATATTGTGCATTGACAATACTGTAATGATTTGACCATGTGTAGGGGTGTGTGGGGATGGACATGCGGGCGTGTGTGGCGGTGTGTGAGAAACCAGCGTGTAATTTGACACTTGTACACTTGATCAGAACGAGTCACCCTTGATAACTAAACAGTGACAATTACACAAGCGTACAACTGCCAGAAAACAGCTGACAACTCGACTGCCAGCGCCGCACACAAAATGTCAACATGAGTACGTCAAGCGATGCACCTCAGCAGTCAGCACGTGGTAACATCAGAGGCGCTAGTCGGCCGACAGCAGCGGGACCAAATTATTGTGCGCGTGTCATGCATTCTTTGGGCGTAATTGTTTCCGTATTGTTCATTTTCTGCTTATATTGAGAGTAAGTTAATGGAATTGTTGCTTACAAACAGCTTAGTTTTGGAAATTACAATTCTTGTACGAAATAGGAGCAGGAAGTGATCCTCCCTTACTTTTACTATGGTTATCAGCGAAAAGAGATGAATTAAACTGTGCATGAGTAATGTGTGCTATTCTGCACACAGAAAAACAAATTAGCCACCCAATTTTTGGTGAGGTTAGTTCATATCGTGAGATCGTCTTCTTTGTTCCGTAGACAGCCTCTCTAGAAAGTCTGCACACAGAGTCTCAGAACAATTTCTTTGAACAGCCCGTCAGAACAGTCTCCTAGAACACATCTCTGGCCAGACTCTCAAAACTCTCTCAGAACAATTTCTTGGACCAATTTTACACAAAAGATTCTCAGGAATTATTTCAGAATTACCTGCTGGAAGAGTCCCTTGCAACAGTCTCTCGTAATATTTTTCAGAACGTTCTTTCGGAGTCTCTCGAAGAAGAAAATCAAAACTTTTTCTTCTTTTTGTTCTTTTCTAAATGTTATCTGAACAGGCTCTCAGAAATGTCACTCAGAATCGTTTATAGAACACTCTTATTACACAGTCTCTCAAAATATTATTTTAGAATAGGTTATCGGAAAAGTTTGTGGGTGTGAATGTGCGGAGAGGGACATGTGAGCGTGTGTGTGTGTGTGAAACCAGCGTGTAATTTGACGCGTGTACACTTGATCAGAATGAGTCATCCTTGATAACTAAACTTCTTCAGACGCCCAGTTCCAAAGCGCGCAGGCTGACAAACAAACCGCATCCTCCTCAGAATAGGAGATAAAATCTGCCGACGAGCGATGAATTTGCTGTTTACTGATGGGAAGTTCTTTGTCTCAAATGGTTTGAGGGACCACTTTAAGCCTGTTAAAACTAAACAAGGACACGGGCAAAAAATTCCCACAGAGACCTTTTTTTGGTGTTTTTCTTCGTCTGCTGTAGAGCTTTGATTTAGTTTTCACAACCACCAGGGCCTGATGCTTTTTCAAACCAAATCATAATGAGATGAGATTCTAATCTTTTGAACACATAAAATTTGAAAAATTGAATTACTTATATAATGTGATCCTACGATCGACGACAGAAAATATCAAAATTGAATGTTGAACATAGCACGAAAATGATATTAATCCGGACTGTTCAGGAAGGACAGTAAATGGATCGCACTGACAGGACCGGACAGTAAATAGACCGTATCGACAGGAGAGTAGAAAGATCGTACCGAGAAGACCGTAAATAGACCGTCCCAAGAGGACCGGGCAGTAAATGGAATGTACCGACAGGACCGGACAGTAAATGGAATGTATCGACAGGACGGGACAGTAAATGGAATGTGCCGACAGGACCGGACAATAAATGGAATGTACCGACAGGACGGGACAGTAAACGCACCGTCCCGACAGGACAGTAATTAAATGGAATGTGCGGAGCTTACAGCTGTCGGGTTATGAATTAAGTAGGGCTTGGACCACAACAAAATTTTGTCCCTCGGAACTTGGTCCTGAACGGAAGTAGATGGACAACCTATGGACGGGATGAAACTGAGACATGTTTGAAAAGATGTGATGTCTCCTAAAATAAATGAAGTAGAAGCAATTGAAAAATTCTGACTCACAATTCTGCTCATGAATTAGTCTCAAAAAATTTGCATACTCACGGCTTCATATTCAGCTCTTTACTAACTTCAAACTTATACCAGTGCAGGGCGGTATGAATATGTGGGGGCGATTCAAATGCGCTTCTGAAATGCATGGAATAAAGCGTACGACAACTCACCATGAATATTAAAACTCCATACTCTCAAATCAGCAGAAGCTACTGCGCCACTTCTTGGGAAAAGTGCGCAAATCACCTAAGGTCACCCATACATAGCAAGGCTTGCGAGCATCTGTTTCGTAATTTGTTTGCAGCTTGTGTCTGTATGCACACGTTAATTTATTACAGAACGGTTGTTTGGCAAGTTTCATGAGTACATTTTAGCAAATAGATAAATTTTCATGACTGGTAGAGCATGTGACACGAGCTGCGGGCTGCGATGTGTGCTGGTGCAGTCGGTGAGCGCTGACGCGCACCGTAGTAACTACACCAAACTCGTCCCTAGGTCGCGGTGCAGCAGCTCGGAGGCGCACAATAAAAGATGGGCAACTTGAATTCCAGTCTCAAATTAAACCGAGTAATTTTAGCGCACGTTTAAATATCAGTCAATGTCTCAATCTAATGAGTCTTAAATTTATGGTCTTCTATATCTATTATCAAGATTTAACGCTAACGCTAATTTAAATGAACTGAATGTTGTCGGTTCACCGTTAATATTAAATCTAAAAGTCAGAATGTTGAATGAATTGAAAGTTTAGTGTGATGTTTTAAAGTAGGTTTATATTAGAAATTTTTATCCAATGAAATATGTTTTTAAATAATTATGAATGAATTTTCCTATAAAGAGTCATTTCGGGACCACGCAGGCAAACGAACACGTAGACATACAAGTGCGTGCACTCCGTAGACAACCAC
>JACJUY010001386.1:30240-55790 GCA_014220935.1 Platorchestia sp. MABIK | reverse complement strand
TGTTCCACGTAGACAACCACGTGCACCACTTAGACAACCACGTGCACCACATAGACAACCACGTGCACCACGTAGACAACCACGTACCCCACGTACACTACCACGAACACCACGTAGACAACAACGTGAACCACGTGGACAACCACGTACACCACGTAGACAACCACGTGCACCATGAAGACAACCACGTGCAACACGGCAACAGTGTGACAACAAATCAGACGCGAGGCGTCAGCTAGTACTCGTACATGGGATTAATAAAGAAAATTAGAAATACCATTTCAACATCCCTCTCATCTGATTGGCTTGAAAAAGTTTCCAACAAGTTATGAAAGATAAAATTCGCCAAAAAACGTGGCATTCTGACTATTCAGCAAAATATACTTGCAGCTCCTCAGCTCCTCTCGGGAGATTAGAATCGACGGATTGTCTTATGTAAATTGGAAGCTAAACCGTGACAAAATTCTCCCGATGGGCTCGTCCTTTGTTTCTTGCCCGTTCACCAGCGCTCACAGGGCCTCCGCCTGCGTACAGTCATAAATCAAAGGGACTTAAAAACGATAATATCGCACCCGGAACTAAAGAGGCGTAAACAGGCAATGGAACTGAAATGAGAGTCGGAAGTTTCGGTAGGAGAAAGCATGGACACGGCATATACATACTATGTAATGTTTATTATGCAGATATTATTGTGTTTCACTGAGAGCTAGTCTTCACTCGTTTTCTAACGTGCGTGATAGTCTCATACTAAGATCTTAAATGCTTGAAATTACAAATTTGTTAAATTTTGGAAAAACTAAATTCAACATAACACCGGAACAAATCTCGTGTCAGACGATGAATTTTTTCTCGCATTTCAGCGGTTTGTTACAAATTTCTCTCGGAAGATATGAATCATTGAATTATCTGAAGTAAATTGGAAACTAAACCACGACCTTGGCAAAAAATTCCCAACGCATTCGCCCTATTGTTTTTTGGTTCTTAACCGACACTCAACTTCTCTACCAGCGTGAAGCCATTTTTCAAACAGACTTACGGACGGCGTAATGAGATTTGGATCTAAAGATTCAGAAAAACAGTATAATACCTCAGACGACGCCACAAAAATTTCGGTTGAAAAAAGCATGGGCTAAGCACTAAAAATAGTAAGCAATTCACTCAAATCCACAATTCGCCATCTACGCACAAGCTCTCCGTAAGTCACCAAGTGGGACTGGGAGTACGTTTTTTTGTAGGACTGCGTTACATTGTGGGCCGAAGTTTCGAGTGCTGAATAGCATCCGCATTTTGTTCTACGTGTTGTATTTCTGTTTGTGTTGGATGGTATGTTTTATACGTAAGGTCTGTGCGAACTTTAGTGCGTGTGCTGTAACCTATGGGATATTTTACGTGTTGTGTAATGATGGTGCGTGTGATGATGTGCTGCACATTTCGATGTGTGCGGTGCAGTCGGTGTGGGCGACGCGTACCAAGGAGCAAAACTCATCTTTCTCAAAGTAAAATATCCAAAAATTTCTCTGCGTCGCCTCTGACGCCAGGGGTTTCGTCTCGTGTATTGACTCACTATTACTATGGACAACAGGCGCACTTTCAGTGTGTAAAAAAAGACATCGAAAATGACTTTCCGTAATTTCTTCGTTACACGTGTTATTTACAAATCTATCTGTTTGCGTATCTTTTCTTCTTTCAGTCTCTCAATTTGCTGTTTCGAATAACGATAGATTTATCTTCAAAGAATACACCTAAGATTATCAGTAAAAAGGTGATAATTTTAGCAATTATTTCTCTCAATTGTGCGGCTTCGTTTATTTCCTCATGAAATTTTGAATTGAATATTTTTTCCAACAGTTTGAATTGTTTTTAACCAACACAAAATTTCTGGAACATAATTGAGCATAGATAACAAAAACTTTCACTTAAGAAAGACTACAGACTGTGAATTCTTTTTTGAACCTTTAAAAAAGGTTCCTTGGTAATGCATTCGTTTAGCCGAGGCTACAGCGTGACCGTTTACCACAGAGCTACCTGATAGTCAGATAAAGCTGATGTCCTGCCGGTTGGGAGGGGCCTCGGCTGGGTGTATAAGCAGGCGTGATTTGGTGATCACCATTCAGTTGTGCTGCAGCTTCACACTGTACACAAGGTGCTCGTGAAGGAAATTCGTGTTAAGAAAGTGCGTTGTTTCTGAGAACACAGAGTGATAGTCGTCAGAAACTAAGATCTAAAAACGTATCTGCAAACTCGGACCAAAGAAATTGGGTTTGATTGCCGAAATTTGTTTGAAACAGTGTTGTGAAGTGATTCAATACGCCTCAGGGGCATTCGTTATTCATTTGTGACTTTTTAAAAAAAAAAACACAATGAGTTTCCACCAGAACACATCAAATCAGGATGCTCCTCAGCAGCAGTCGGAGCCAGAAGCCAATTCTAGCTCTGCTCCTCGGCGGACTGGCGCTCACACCACCGCCCCGAGTGAGGGCAATGCTGCATCGTCTCGCTTGCGAGATGCATCGGAGTGGGATGACTACGTTCCCTTTTCTCACGGCAGCATGCACCTCCCGAGACAGGAGACATTGATGCCAGACCTAAACACCTACATTACTCTAAGGTTTATTGCAGCTAACCTCAACGTTCTGCATAGGGGTGATGCTGTATCGTCTGACATTGAACGGGAATTTTTCATAAATCGTTTTCATGTACACAACATCGACGATTACTTGAACCTCCTGGACCCAGAATTAGTCAATTCATTTTCGCATTTAGAATTAAACCGTGCAAATGGAAGCTACTCAAATGATGATCCTTTGGTGAGAAATTACCTTCCTGCTCTCTATTCTAGCGTAAATTCCAAGCAGTTCAGCAAGTCCGATCTGATTGAACTACTTGACAGCTTAAGCGATGGATTAAGACAGGAAGCTACAAGGGATTTTCAAGAAAATACTCCTCAACTGAAAGAAATGATAGCAAGACTGAAAGCTCAAGATATAGTTTTGAAATATCTCGCTGCTGAATTCCCAAAGCACGGCTATTGTCGTGTTTTCAAAGAGAAATTGATGAATTTAAAATCTTACATCGACATTATAACCCGCAATATTGAACTGAATATTCATCAAATCGATCATACGGAAGCAGGTTTGAAAGCTATTTCTGCTTCAATCGCGAGAAATATTGAAACACTCAAAACATGGGACAGCAGGAAGAGCTTTTCATGCGGCCAGTCTGAGAAGTTCGCCAACGTCGTGTGTGCCAAAGACCTCCTGCCACAAAATGATGGTCCCCCGACATGCGGGATCTGCTGGTCCACTATTGAAGAAACGAGCGACTTCGCCGTGCTATCAGCGTGTATCCACCTTTTCTGCACACCTTGCATCACTACCTGGTTTAAAACAAAGTAAGTAACTCCGTTTTGTTCTTCACTTTAGATGCAGTTCGTGGAAAACTCTGTTTGAAATTTAACACTTTCAAACTTGATATTTTCTGCTAACCATCACTCAACTCAACTGTTAATTCGTGAACGAATAATATTTTGATTATTTATGGCTGACATTTATTAATTAGTGGTAAACGCAAGTAACACACGTCTTATTTCATTCTGAATTGCAGCAAGAATTTTGTTGACGGTAGCGCAGGTTTGGATGGGTAATTTGCCACGCCACCCCCCTCCCCGAAGTGTTGAGCTGGGGCCAGTTTCTGTCCCCGTTTGTAATACATGAATGATAAGTTTGAGAATAATTTTAAATAATGATAATTAATAATTATAATTAATTGGGCTGCAAATGGGGAGTAGATATTTCCCACTAAAGAAATGGGTTCACACAACGCTGCATGACTGCCGAGTTGGAATGACTTGAGTTAATTTGATTTTCGAAAAAAGCTTTGATCGCATCCGGTAAGCGCAAACAAATATTGAACTGCGCCGGGGTATCTACCAGAATAATAGGTTCAAAGATACCGTTGACGATCCTCAATAATCTATTCCTATTTGAACAGACTCAAAAATTTGAAGAAGGAACTAAACTTACGCGAGTAGAAATAATCGTATTTCTTCTTTGATTCCAAATGTTTCTCACGAGAGTGCAATTACTTTGGAAAACCGAACTTGCCTCTTTAAGATTGGATAGTGACGATCTTATCAAGTCGAAGTTTTAGACAAAATTCTTCTCCATGCAATATTGGTACTTATGAAGCAGAGTACAAGACAATAGCATTCGATGAACAATTGTTTCGCAAAACCTTAGAGTGAAATTGCATTAACGAGCACCTTTCTTCAACAGACAGAACTGCCCGATGTGTCGTCAGAGCGGCCTGTTCATGAGCAAAGACCGCCTCCTCGAGCTACGATCCAGCGGTCCGGGACCGGCACACTGAAGCCGTGAGTTGGGTGACGGATGCGGGGGACAGATGAATTTCTGAAATTTCAAATGGTCAGGAATTTTAACCGGAATTTATTTTTCACGCTAAAGACCTTAGCCTGCCTTGGTCTTAGGACAAATTTCTTGTGTTATTTTATGGGGTATTGTTTTAATTTGTACATAATAAGGGACAATCCCTCACGTGTAAAATTTGTTGTGTGTTTAGAATTCATTTTTCAGAGTGAAATCAAGAGAGTTAATTAGAGCTAACATCTGCGCCAACTGTGCCCATGTGACGGCTAAACTAGAAACTTTTGCCGGCCAATACTTGTGCTGTGTTTGTAAATCTTCTAGGCAGTATTTGGTCTCGCATGGACAAATCAAATATAATTATTGAAAACAGCTCGGGTTAATCTTCTAAAATGTTTTCGTACAGTATGGGGAATTTTTTTCACATATCTGGTGCAGCATCTATTGGTTCGGTTCAAATACCTCATGCAGTCTGTATAAATCTTTCATAAATATCAGATTGTGTATGCCTAAGTCCTCTTTAAATATGAGTTGAAGCGAGGGTTATTCCTCTACCAAGTTCTGGCGCGCTGTGGGTAATTCATCGATGATTGTCTAGAGGATATGAATATAAAACTGCAAAAAATCAAGCTCAATAATTTTGGTATAGTGCTTGAGCTAGTAAAAATTGTGAAACGATAACGTTGATTCTACACTTGAAGATGTCTATTGCATCAATGCCTTGTCTAATACAGATTTACCTAATTGATAACATAGAGTATCAATGAAAACTTCTTTTCATCTGTGGCATTAGAAAGGCAGAAGACGCCGAATTTATGTTTTCAACCGAAACTTTATCAGATAATTTTATTTTTTTCTGTGTTCTGGCCTGCTGTTCTCAAAAATTAGCCCAAAATTAATGAAATTAGCTTCACAAAAATAATTAGAAATTAGAAAAAAAATGTTACTGATGATGAACAACACGTAATGACGAGTTAGACACAGAGAAGCTCGACAGTAACACTGCACGGGCGGAATGCTGATATCGGCCAATATTGAAACAAATATTGAATTTCAGGACGATTCAAATTATGCAACTTTTCCTACCACATTTGCAAAGTTTAAGTGAGTAGACCCCATAACGTGACAGTTTCCTCGAAGCTTCATATATACTTGTATTAACGTATGTTTTTTTCCAACAGGAAAACCTGGCTGACGGTTCGCCTTGGCGTCAAAAAATCCCTTCTTTCTACGAAGAAACCGCCAACGTTTCTCCGAAGTAGCTCGCTCGCAGCAGAAAACTCAATTTTTCAAATAAACTAGCCTAAAAGTAAATGACTTTACATCCTCTTCACGTATTAATGTTAGCATCCGCAGTGTTCTTCATACTCTCTTGAGTTCTGTAATGTTGATATAGCAGAGAGACGAAACCTTTTGGAGTTAGTCTCCCTTTTTCATTAGTGAGCTAATATAAGGTAAAACTTAGAGGCAAGCAGCAGTGTTGTGTTCATTCAAGTGTACAAAGTATTTCATTTTCGTTTAACAAAATTCCTACAAATTCACTCAAGCTGAAGAACTAATCAACAGGCTAATAAACAGGTTAAATTCATAAGTTCATGTGCGATTTAAAATTTTGTCCATTAAAAATGCCGTAACCAACTACAAAATTGCTACAACCATAACTTCGTTTTTTCAATCACATTTGGTCCAAAACCTTCAATGGAAACCAACATGAGTAAATTCAGATAAATGAGATGCGTTTGATTCATGTTAATATTGCTAGTATATCATTTCGATAAAATCGTGGACGAATGTTAATATGAGCCATTTTAAATCATTTGTAATACCTGTATTCCAATTCAGAAGAAGGAAAGCCTGTTTTCTTCGTATTTCTTTACTTTTGAAAAGCGTTCGATTGTGTGGACATTAACATATTACCAAAGCTGGGCGTTATCGCAATAAATTATCGCGATACTTTATCGCGATAACGATTTCGGGTTATCGGTTATCCGATAATTTTTTTCCCGAGTTATCGATTTATTGGTATCGCCGATACTTTTGGTTCCAAACTATCGATAATCGATAATTTCAGTTTTTCCCGCTGGGATTCGACATNCTGGCAACCAATATCGTTATCGCTAGTATCGGAATTTTGGATTTATCGATTTATCGGTTATCGATTATCGGCGATAAATATTTCGCCAATTATCGATTGTCGGTTATCGCCGATAAGGTTTTCGTTATCGATTCATCGGTTATCGCGATAACGTTTTTTCGTTATCGTGCCCACCACTGCATATTACTCTCGAAACTCTAATGTTGCGGCATTACAGGAGTTGTTCATGATTGGTTCAGATCATACTTAACAAATCGGAAGCAATACGTTGTCACTAAAGACGCACAGTCGAAACTAGAAACAACTAGCCATGGAATTCCACAAGGGTCTGTCCTTGGGCTTCTTCTATTTTTAATCTTTATCAAGGATATCTTTAAATCTACATCATTTTTTAAATTCCTACT
Organism: Platorchestia sp. MABIK; assembly: GCA_014220935.1. Taxonomy (NCBI): domain Eukaryota; kingdom Metazoa; phylum Arthropoda; class Malacostraca; order Amphipoda; family Talitridae; genus Platorchestia; species Platorchestia sp. MABIK. Next base: position 48,909 of record JACJUY010001386.1, on the reverse strand, counting down.
TTTACTGATGACGCTTTCTCTAGTCATTCCTAATCAAAATCCCGCTCTCATTGCGGAGAGTATGAATAACGAGCTCCAAAAGGCTTCAATGCTGCTTAGAGCTAACAGAATAAGCCTTAATATCGCGAAGACAAAATATATAACATTCTCACACGAGAGACGTATATCTCTTCCACGCATTAAAATTGGCGAAGGTGAAATCGTAAAAACCAAGTCATGTTAGTTCCTGTGCATTATAATAGATGAGCAACTGACCTTCAAGAAGCACATTGCTTATACACATTTTTGACGTAACATAATTTTTTAATTTTTAATTTTTTTACCTGTTGCGTCCCCTCTGATACCCATCTCTATTTTGAGCCGATATACAGTGTCTATTCTGAGTTCTCTAATTGTTCACTTCATCCGGGATTTAAGATTATTATTAAGATTATTTCATTGTATTTCTACAACATGAACGTACCTCAACAGAGCATGACCTAATTTCACAGACTCTTCAGCGCGTATCAAGAAGCATTTCCCCCTTTCAAAATATTCTTTGAATTTCAATTTGGGGGCTCATTTTAGAAAGGTATTTGATTTTAGAATAACTTCAAAGCTTCTTTTGGAAGAATCCTGATTAAACATTGACTTTCGAGTAAGCGTCATTTGATTATTTTTTCTACATTTCACTTGAAATTTATCTACTTGAAATGAACGTAAAAAAACACCTTAACTAACACTTGTAATCTACATAAATTTACGTGTATAAAAAGACCCTCCCTCTGCTACGTATCATCGCAACGAAATAATTAGTGTCCAAGAGTCCCTGTGTTGTTGCTTTCATTTACGACCAATGTTTAATGCGTCACTTTATAAGGAGAACAGCAACATCAACTTTACCATGAAATAACACATGTGAGAACAAAGTTAATTTATTCAAGACGAAAAGTACACTAACATGGCAAGAATATCTTTTATAACTTCCTGACTACATAAGACATGATTCATCCAAATATCTAATTTAATTTATTACATTTCCATGGATCAGATGGGACATCAAAAATATTTTCTGAAATGTACAAACACGAAGATGGTGTACGTATATCGAAACGTTTTGACGGGCTAATTCGAGTTTGTTGGTGGTAAAATTATTAAAAACATTATAAGAATTTTATCACGCTGTGAGCTCCAACAACTTCTGAAGGAGCACTTATATCGACACTCACGGAATTCAACAAAATCTTCACAATCTTCTGCAAAACATTATAGTAAATGATCGCAATCCGTGGGTGGAAGTATCACGCTCTGAAGTTCTTGATGGAGAAGAACAAATCCACCAAGTACCCGACGCCCGCATTGAGACACACACTGCCGGCAGCCATACCGTAGTCATAATATTGACGCTTTGTGCTTTCGACGGTATAATTAAAACTCAATGAGTCTTCGTCGTTGTAATACGCCAGCATCAGACTGCCGTACACGACGAAGCTCACTCCAAAAAGTGCGTTCACAACGGACTCCTGTGAGGAAAGGGTAAAATGTCAGGAGGCATTTGTGATGACCTATGTTCATTTCACCAACACTGTCATTAGGTTTCTGTAGGCTTTACTGAGCTCGTTCAACCAACACTGTCTTGATTTTTTTTACAGGTTTCACTGTGTTTGTTCTATCTACTCTGTCGTAATATTTGATGGTTTTTGAATAGTTAGTCATTCCATAACGTGTGTGTTGTAAATATATAGCGGCTACCAAGTCGGTGGTTTTGAAATTAATCGAGTAAGTTCCTGCTCTCCATTTCAAAAAAATGTTAGCTCGTTGTACTTTCTCATGTTTGTCATAAATATAAAACAAATGCTGTCGCGTTAAGTTTGAAATCATTTTTTCCCATCAGCGATGTATAAAATTAGAGCATCTATAAATATTATATTTGAAAATTCTTTTTTTAAAGCAAGGCCAGAATGTTGGTTAGTCGTATTATAAAATGTACAACGCAACATTACACTAAACAGACGACTTGATGATGATGATGTTGATGATGATATCACCTTTCAACGTTAGAATTCGTTCAACATTGGACTAAGCTGTAGAGTGGAGAAAGCCTTCACAAAGTGACGTGATAAAATACGGTCTTCCACAAAACGTGCTCATTGCAAATGCTATATCATTATAGGAAGTGAACGTAATAAATCCTTTATGGCTATAATTAGTTATTTTGAAAAAATTTAAGTTTAAAGGCGGCTAAAACGCTGAAGAGCTTTTACTGCGTTTTTTTTTAGCGAGAATGATGTTAGTTAAACAATACAAGGAAACATCAACATCATAGCTAGATCCTGACTCGCACACAGCTTACTGTATGTCTAAAAACCATGACAAACCGGAATAAAAAGTTAAGAAAAAACATGAGAAATGAACTGTAATTTTATCATGAAAAAAAAACTTCTCATTTTCACTTCTTAGTTTCGTCGGCATTTTACATCTTCCTACGCTGGTTTCTCAAAGAGCCCATCGTGCACTCGTGCCAGTCGGACTTGTGACGATGTAAAATAAGTTGCCACACTCTTAAAAGAACTTGTGAGGTGTGAGCGGCAGCCAGCTAACCAGTATCAAAAAAAAATTCTCAAAGAGCGTTATGCAATAATACGATGTTCAACACTGCTATATATTACTGGAAATTTAGTGAAAACAGTTTTACTGCTCCAATAATTGATGAGAAGTGTTTGTGTATCGTCCATATTTTTGCAAATCCATGTCTACGTTATTTTTGTTAAGTCCTATTTGAATAATATTTGTGTTAATTGTGCCAAGCCATGTCAATGTCATTTGTAATTGGTGATGTCGTAGTCATTTTGTTACGTGATGTCAGTCGCTTTTTCTAGGTCACGTCTAAGTCATTTCTCGAGCGAGCTCAACTTGATAGTGAAAATAGCTTTTTCTAAAATTATCTCTAAGCTCTTTAAAGTTTCAACAAGCAATTTCTTGAGTATAGGAACAGAAAAGATTTTGAAACCAGTTGTATTGTTCATCTAGTAAAAGTTTTGAATAATAAGATCCAAAGTCACATAATAATTTAGGTGCTGCAGGCTTTGGAAGCATTTCTGCATGTATCGATGAGCAATTTAGCAACTGAATCAAAGGAAAGTAAGAGCGTTGACGAAAATGTAAGGCCAAACATTGATAGTTCAGGACCGGTATGTTGAGAAATGTTTGAAATCTAATTAATTATATTGCATTTCATTCATCAACTTTTTTGGAAACAAACGGTTCTTCTAATTCTCTCTTTTATCTTTCTCACCAAATAACGGAACAAAGAAGGTTGCGAAACCGAAAGCAATTAAAAAGAAACACTCGCGTCGTTACCAACCACTTTAGTGAACAGGGGATTGTGAAAAATTGTACTCATTTCTAGACTGACGATTACTCATGTTTTTATACTTTTCACCATTTTCAGACGACGTGCACACCGTGTTTGAATGATGTAAAACGTGTGCGCTTCAGACGCCCAGTTTCAAAGTGCACAGGCTGACAAACAAATCGCATCCGCCTCAGAATAGGAGATAAAACCTGCCGACGAGCGCTGAAATTGCTGTTAACTCCCTTATGCCAGTATTATTAGCATAGGAAATACCATAAATTTTGTGTTATGGTTAAATATTTTATTTTCTCCGAGCTCGTTGTTTGGCACACTAGATAACGTGAGAATGAAAAAATTCTTCCGAATCTCGACCTCATAGTCTTAAACGCAGAGTAATTAAAATTTGCCCATCTTACTTTCAACATCAATCCTTCATATCACTAGTACCGATGCACGTATTTCGCTATTACTGCACACTAACCAGTCTTTTTAACAATGCATTACAAAGATCATGTTTTCTTAGTTACTTGTATTTGTGACGTTGTCAAAATCTGATTAACGAAATGGATGGAACACATTTTTTCGTGCTTTTCTCTTAATCATTTGTGAATATTGCCATAGGTATTACGCTAACCATGTGTGAATGTCAACGAAGAATCTTAATGTTAGGATATTTTAAAACCCAATGTTATACATTTCATGGATCAATTTTATTGGATATAAAGAGTTTTTCTTTCTATTCTTTCAGCCAACTCCCGGCTCCAACGTTCCGGTTCCGGGCCGCCGGATCGCGTCTCGAGGAGGCGCTCTTTGCTCATCCTCACGCCGCGGTGGCGGACCGTCGGCCTGTTTTCCCTGTTGAAAAAAGACGCATGTTAAAACAAATACATGTGAAGCTTTGAGGAAACAGTCACGTAATGGGTTCTGCTCACTTTAACTTCGCTAATATGGTTGGAGAAAAATTGCATAATATGATTCGTACTGAATTCCAACATTTTTTGCACTGTATATAGATATGTACTAGGATTTCGCGCTTGAAGTGTTGTTATTACACGGTGTGAATAATCATTATATTAAATAATCATTAATACATTTTTTATCAGTTAAAAATTGTAGCATGTTGTTTTCAACAAAATTTAAATGAAACATTTATCCCACATTAAGAATGTCATTTCCAGAATTAAAATAAGCAACAGAACCTCTGAGCTAATTTCGAACAACACCAAACGAGAACAAAAAAGAAAGTACCAATATCTGGTAGAGCCTCGACTGAAAACACAAACTCGGCCTCTCCTGTCATTCTAGTACTACTGATGAAAACAAATTTTCATTAATACTTTACGTTATATTAATACTTTACGTTGAGCTCAAGGACCTCAGGGGTTATAGAGTGTTTAAAGTGTAAATAAATTATGGCTTAAATTCTTGACCATTTCAATTTTTAGAAATTCATCTGTCCCCCGCATCCCTCACCCAACTCACGGCTTCAGTGTGTCTGTCCCGGACCGCTGGATCGTAGCTCGAGGAGGCGGTCTTTGCTCATGAACAGGCCGCTCTGACGGCACATCGGGCAATTCTGACTGTTGAAGAAAGGTGCTCGTTAATACAATTTTACTTTAAGGTTTGGTGAAAAAATTGTTCATTGAATGCTTCTGCCTCGTACTCAGGTTTAAAAGTACCATTATGGCATGGAGAAGAATTTTGTTTAAAACTTCGCCTCGATCTTAAAATCGTCACTAACCAATATTAAATAGGCAAGTGCGGTTTTCCAAAATAATTGTACACTCGTGAGAAATATTTTGAATCAAAAAAAGAAATACGATAATTTATACTCGCGTAAGATTTGCTGCTTGTTGAAATTTTTACCTAAATCAAATTAATTTACCTAAATCAAATTAACTCAAGTCATTCCAACTCGGCAGTCATGCAGCGTTGTGTGAACAAGAATCCCATTTCTTATGAGCGAAATATCTACTCCCCATTTGCCGCATTTTGTCCCAATTTGAGAATTTCACGGACTTCTGAAAATAATGTACTGTTAAATGAATTAATTTTGCGACCAATTTTTTTCGTTTCAAATCAATTTTCATATTTTGCCGACATCCTTATTTATTTTGGAAAACAAATAAAGAACATATGCTAAATACATTGGGAGCTCAATTCATTTCAAAATCTTTGTGACATGAATTGAAATTTCTCTGAAAATAAGAATTAATAAATCTTTTGCATGCGTTTCGCCATCCAATTTGTAGCTATTCTTTTTACAGGCGGCGAAATTCCTACACCATATTCAAGAAATGATGAAAAAGACAGAGAATGGCAAATTAACAACATGCTCTCCGTACTTATACTTCAAATTATTCATCCATGAGAGTCAATATGGTTTAGGGGCTACTTGGTAATTTAAAATGAAATAAGACGAGTGTGTTACTTCCGTTTATCACTAACTAAAATCAACCATGATTCATTACCATAATGTTCGATCGCTAATTAACTGGAGAGGTCAGTGATGTTCAACAGAAAACATCAATTTTGAAAGTTAGATTCTAAAGGGAATTTTTCATGAACTGCATCTAAAGTAAAGAACAAAGCGAAGTCACTTACTTTGTTTCAAACCAAGCAGTGATGCAAGGTGTGCAGAAAATGTGCCGACAATCGGATTGCACGGCGAAGTCGCTCGTTTCTTCAATAGTGGACCAGCAGATCCCGCATGTCGGGGGACCATCATTTTGTGGCAGGAGGTCTTTGGCACACACGACGTTGGCGAACTTCTCAGACTGGCCGCATGAAAAGCTCTTCCTGCTGTCCCATGTTTTGAGTGTTTCAATATTTCTCGCGATTGAAGCAGAAATAGCTTTCAAACCTGCTTCCGTATGATCGATTTGATGAATATTCAGTTCAATATTGCGGGTTATAATGTCGATGTAAGATTTTAAAGTCATCAATTTCCCCTTGAAAACATGACAATAGCCGTGCACAGGGAATTCTGCAGCAAGATATTTCAAAACTATATCTTGAGCTTTCAGTCTTGCTATCAAATCTTTCAGTTGAGCAGTACTTCCTTGAAAATTCCTTGTAGCTTCCCGACTTAATCCATCGCTTGAGCTGTCAAGTAATTCAATCAGATCGGACTTGCTGAATTCCTTGGAATCTACGCTAGAATAGAGGACAGGAAGGTAATTTCTCACCAAAGGATTATCAGTTGAGTAGCTTCCGTTCGAATGGTTTAATTCTAAATGCGGAAATGAATTGACTAATTCTGGGTGAGGGAGGTTCATGTCGCCGTCGTTGTTAGGTAGATAAATACCATTTCTGTCATATTCACCGCCCACTGATGCAGCGTCATCCACACTCCGAACGTTGAAGTAAGCTCCCCTCTCCCGTGGAGTAATGATGGAGGTGCCTGGTAGCCTTGAAGGGAGGTACAAGCTGCCAAGATAGGGGCGGATATTAAAATTCCAATATGATGCACCTCGTACGCATCTCATACGCCCTAGAGCAGGAGGTCTAAAATTGCCTTCTGGCTCTGACTGTGCCTGAGGAACAAACTGATTTGATGTATTCTGGTGAAAACTCATTGTGTATTTGTTTAAAAAAGAAAAAGTTACAAATGAATTTCGAATGCTCCTGAGAAATGCAGAATCACTCTGAAGCACTTTATAAAGCAAATTTCGAATGGCAAATTCAATGTCACTGGTACACAGATCTTAGCATCTGACGACTTTCACTTTGCGTTTTCAGAAACAACGCACTTTCTTAACACGAGGCCAGACTGAGAACTTTGACGAGCACCCTGTGTACAGTGTGAAGCTGCAGCAGAACTGAATGGTGATCACCAAATCATGCCTGCTTACATACCCAGCCGAGGCCCCTCCCAACCGGTAGGACAACAGCCTTATCTGACTACAAGGTAGCTCTGTGGTAAACGGTCACGCTGTAGCTTCGGCTAAACGAAGGCATTACTATATAACCTTTTTTAAAGGTTCGAAGAAATAATTCACTGTCTGTAGTCTTTCATAAGTGAAATTTTTGTTATTTATGCTCAGATTTATGCTCCAGCCCTACAAAACATCGTACTCCCAGTCTCATTTGGTGACTTAGTGAGAGCTTGTGCGTAGATTGTGTTGACTACAAAATGCGACACTGCCAGTGTACTTTTGAGTGAATTGCTTACTATTTTTAGTGCTTTACCCATGGTTTGTTCAGCCTAAAATTTTGTGGCGTCGTCTGAGGTATTTTGCTGTTTTTCTGAATTTTTAGATCCAAATCGCATTACACCGTTCGTGAGTCTATTTAAAAAATGGCTTCACGCTGGTAGAGAAGTTGAGTGTCTGTTAAGAACCAAGAAACAATAGGGCGAATGCGTTGGGAATTTTTTGCCAAGGTCGTGGTTTAGTTTCCAATTACTTAAGATAATTCAATGATTCATATCTCCCAAGAGAAATTTGCAACAAACCACTAAAATGCGAGAAAAAGTTCATCGTCTGACGCGAGATTTGATAGGGTGTTTTGTTGAATATTGTTTCTTTAAAATGTTACAAATATGTAATTCCCAACTTTTAAGAACTTAATATGAGACTATCACGCACGTTAGAAGACGAGTGACGTGCCGAATAATTTTATTTCTGGAAAATTTTGTATGAGCTGCTTTACCTGCTCTCAGTGAAACAGAATAATATTTGCAAAATAAAAATAATATAGCATGAATCTGCCGTGTCCATGCTTTCTTCTATCAGAACTTAGGACTTTCGTCTCGGTTCCAATGCCTGTTTACTCTATTCAGTCCCATTACAGATTTGGTTGTTTTTAAGTCTTTTAAAATGACTTTACGCAGATGGAGGCTCTGTGTGCGCTGGTGAACGAGCAAACAACAAAGGATAAACCCATTGAGAGAATTTTGTCACGGTTTAACTCTCAATTTCCCTAAGACAATCCGTCGATTGTTATCTCCTGAGAGGAGCTGCTGAAATGCGGGTACAAGCTCACGCCTCACGTCTGATTTGTTCTCGCACAGCACCGTGGTACACGTGGTATTCTACGTGGTGCACGTGCTTATCTACGTGGTTATCTACGTGGTGCACGTGGTCATCTACGTGGGGCACGTGGTTATCTACGTGGTGCACGTGGTTATCTACGTGGTGCACGTGGTTATCTACGTGGTGCACGTGGTTATCTACGTGGCGCACGTGGTTATCTACGCGCGGCACGTAGTTGTCTACGTGGTGCACGTGGTTGTCTACGTGGTGCACGTGGTCCTGCGCGTGATGTACGAGGTTCTGTACTTGATGCATGTGGTTGCTACGAGATGTATAGGATTGTTTACAAATGCAGTGCACGTGGTGTGCGTGGTTGTTTACATAGTGCACGTGGTGGTCGTGGTTGTCTACGGAGTGCACGTGGTGGTGGTGGTTGTCTACGTAGTGCACGTGGTGGTCGTGGTTGTCTACGTAGTGCACGTGGTGATCGTAGTTGTCAACGGAGACGTGGTGTACGTGGTTGTCTATGTGGTGCACGTGGTATACGTGGTTGTCTACGGAGTGCACGCGGTGGGCATGGTGAATGTGGTTGTCTGCGTGACGTATGCGGTTGTCTACGTGTTGCATTTGGTTGTCTACCAAGTGTACGTAATTTTTTACATACGTTGTGCACGTGGTGTGCGTGGTTGTTTACGAGGTGTACGTTAGCCTGCGTGATCTCAAACTGGTTCGTTAGAGGATAATTTTTTAAAATTATCTAAAAACATTTGTCATTGGATGAAAATTTCCGATATAAAGCTTCTTTAAATCATTTACTGAACGTTCTGTTTATCTAAGATCTGACTATTCGATTTAATATGAACGATTAGCTGACAACACTCAGTTCATGTTACAACGTCAGCGTATAATCGAGATAATATATATCGAAGACCTTAAATTTAGAGCTCATGGCCTGATATCTAAACGTGCGTGTGAATAATACATTTCTTTCTACTCACATTAATATAATAGGCACATTAGAATCGGTTTATTATTTTTATAATGGTACAAACCTTCAAACTCTTCTCTTTTGAGAGCAGTTTTTTACGGATTGATTTTAAATTACACAACCACAGTTCTTGCAACAAATTTAACTAAAGAAAAAAGTTTTCTAGTGAATATAACTTCAGCGTTCATTCCTACACAGTTTTGATGTTGCAATTATTCAAAGTTACGAGCAAAAGCCTGAATCTGTGTTTACGTACATGCATATCTGTTATCAGATGTATATCTGTGGACATAAGATGTAAACAAATCAGATGTATGAACATCTACTAAAAAAAACTATCCATCCAAAAAGTCCAGTTCAGTCTCAAAATATCACCAACTCGCAGTTCGTGTGACAAAACACCAGGGTTTCCCTCCTGCGCTAAATTTGAAGGCTGTTTAGCTCAAGCCACACGGGCGTGACGAGCAGCAGGAAGAAAGGCTCGCCTTCCTCCTGAAGTTGATATCCAGTCAACTGCTCTCTCGTCTTGCGCCGGATAAAATAAAAATGGAAAAATTAAAGAGTCATAAAATGTAGCCATCAAATGAGGAGAAATATCGGAAGTCCGACAAATGGGTAGAAAGAGGCCGTATTTCGGAATTCTGTGAGGTTGATAAGGCTTCTCAGTTTACATTTCTAATGATCTGTTACTGGACGCATCTAATTATTCATGTTATGACTGACATGGTTTCCAAATTTTCGTCAATATGGGGGAGTAGACTTTGAAAAATAATTGTACACCATCTCGCAAAAGTTAATTACTCATGATCAAGTCAAATATCAATTCACCTAAATTGTAGCAATAACAAAACGACCAGACGTGCACACACTTCACAACGAACCTTTCCTTACTGTCTAGTTGGTGTCAGATTCTGTACATGTGGTCCATATGCTGTCCTGTCAGAAAAATACTGATTATTGTCATGTCCGTGCAGTGTTCAACATTTAATTGTGAAATTTTCTGTCGATGATGCCCGGATCGCATAATTTAAGCAAATGTGAGGGTTCAGAAGCTTACAACATCATGATTCGGTTTGAAGAATAGTCAGGCCCAGGTGGTTGTGAAAAACTAAACAAAGATTTACAGCAGACGAAACAATATAAATACAATAAAAAGGCCTGTGAAGAATTTTTTTCACATTATTTCTGGTTTACTTTTGACAGGCTTAAAATAGTCCCTTAATCAATTTGGGATAAAAAAACTGCCTGTCAGTCAGCTTAACAACAAATTCATCGCTCATCGGCAAGTTTTATCGCCTATTGTGGGGCCGATGCGGTTTGTTTGTCAGCCTGTGCGCTTTGGACCTGGGCGTCTGAAGCGCACACATTTTACATCATTCGAACATGTGCACGTCGTCAGAAAATAGTGAGAATGCGCTCTAAATCATGATACTGAAATTTCAACTCATCAGTGCTAATGATACCTAAATTCAATCATCAATAGAACTAAAATAACAATCAACTTGTGCATTGCATTCTCAGATTTGAAAGTGGTCAATTTAAGGAAGCAATTAATTTCATTCTTTTCAATTACTTGCTAGGCAAAACATATTACGCAATAAGAGCAAGTGTTCTTGAATAGCGTAGCTTTATTTGATTAGCAAATTGGAATGCACCGCGCAAATAACAAAAAACTGCTTGGGTGGAGCCGGAACTTTCAATACATGCGCTAACATTGGAGCGCACGTGGTATCCTATTTTCCGTTTTAAAAGTTCTTCAAATCCTTACTCGAAAACTAAGGAGTTTTGGGCAGTTTATCATACGTGAAAATCTATTTATTTTGAATTTTACACCTATGGTTGAAATTTGCTCACCCAAAAAACTATGCATTATCACGATTATAAGCTAATGTTAATGCACATGAACTGCATGTTGTCTGTTAATCGTTAATATTAAATCGAAAAATCAGAATTCTAATAAATTGAAAGTTTAGAGTGATACATTAAAGAAGATTGATATTGGAAATTTTCATTCGATGGCAAATGTTTTAAAATAATTGAAAATTAATTTTCCTTCAGCGAGCTGTTTCGAGATCATGAAGGCTAACGTGCGTACACCTCGTGGACAACCACGTACACTATGTGCACTATGTATGTAAACAATCACGTCCATCTCGTAGACAACCAGGAGCACTTTGTAGACAACAACACGAACCACAGATAACCACTTGCACAACGTACAGAACCACAAGCAACACGTAGACAACCACGTGCACCACGTAGACAACCACGTGCACCAAGTAGGCAACCACGTGCACCACGTAGACAACCACGGGCACCACGTAGACAACCACGTGCACCACGTAGACAACCACGTGCACCACGTAGACAACCACGTGCACCACGTCAACAGGGCAGGACGAGAGAACAAATCAGACGTGAGGCAGTGAGCCTGTACTCGCATTTCAGCAGCTGGCGACAAGCTCTTCTCGGTAAATCATAATTAGCAGATTGTCTTATGTAAATTGGAAGCTAAACCGTGAAAAAATCTCCCGATGGGCTCGTCCTTTGTTTTTCGTTCGTTCACCAGCGCACACCGAGCCTCCACTCGCATAAAGTCATTCAAAGAGATTTAACAACCACCTAATCGGTCCTGAAGCTGAAGAGGAGTAAACAGGCATTGGAACTGAGACAAGAGTCTAAAGTTTTGGTAGGAGATAGCATGAATGCGACAGATTCAAAATATTTAATACTTATTATGCAAATATTGTTATGTTTCACTGAGAACACGCAAAGCAGCTCCTCCAAAATTTTTCGCATGTAAAATTACTCGTGAAAGTCTCGTAGGAATTTTTTTAACCATTTGGAGTTAATTATTTCCTAATTTGAACATTAACAAAATTCAACAAAACACCCTAACAAATTTCAGGTCAGGCGATGAACTTGTGATCACATTTTAGCGGTTTGTTATAAACTTCTCTAGGGAGATATGAATCAATAAATTTTCTCAAGTAAATCGGAAACTAAACCACGACCATGGCAAAAAATTCCCAACGTGTTCGCCCTATTGTATCTTGTTCGTAAACTGACACTCAACTTCTCTCCTTGCGTGGATCCATTTTTCAAACAGACTTACAAACGGCGTAATGCGATTAGGATCTGAAGATTAAGAGAAAAGGCAAAATACTCTTGGTTTTCACTATTCAACTGCTTGTGGTTGTTGACCGACTTATGTATATTTCTTACATTCATCTGGTCAAATTTTCCGTAATGAAAAAAAAACGACGTCAAAAATGACTTCGAATTTTTCATAACTTCAAGTAATTTCTTCGTTCGAAGTGTTGTTGAAAAATCAAAATGAATGTGTACCATTTCTTCTTTCATTCTCTCAATTCCAGTTCCCAAATAATGATAGAAATACTTTCAAGGAATACAACTAAAATTATTAGTGAAGAGAAGATAATTTTAGCAAATATTTAGTGTCAGACATTCTGTCATGTCGTGAGAGTGCGCGAATAGACAACTGCTGATAAAATCACGTAACAAAGTTTTCGAGGTCTCTCAATTGTGTGGCTTCGTTTACTTCCTCATGAAGTTTTGAATTGAATATTTTATTCCCAACAGTTGAATTGTGTTTATCAAACACAATATTTCCTGAACACATTTGAGCATAAATAACAAGAACTTTCTTCTATAAACGACTACTGACAGTGAATTATTTCTTTGGACCATTAACGAAGGTTCCTTTGTACTCCATTCGTTTAGCCGATGTTAAAGCTTGACCGTTCACCACAGAGCTACCTGGCAGCCAGATGAGGCTGTTGTCCTGCCGTTTGGGAGGGGCCTCGGCTGGGTATATAAGCAAGCGCGATTTGGTGACCACCATTCAGTTCAACTGTGGCTTTACACTGTACACAAGGTGCTCGTAAAGGTTCTATGTCAGGTCTCGTGTTAAGAAAGTGCGTTGTTTTTGAAAACACAAAGTGATAGTAGTCAGAAGCTAAGATATACGTACATATCTACGTACTCGGACCAGAGACATTGGATTTGCTTGTCTAAATCTGCTTGAAACAGTGTTGTGAAGTGATACCATACGCCTCAGGAGTTATCGTGATTTATTTGTTTCTGCTTCGTTTTGAAAAATTTACAATGGGTTCCTACCAGAACACATCAAATCAGTGGGATCCTCAGGAGCAGTCAGAGCCAGAAGCCAATTCTAGCTCTGCTCCTCGGCGGACTGGCGCTCCCACCGCCGCCCCGAGTGAGGGCAATGCTGCATCGTCTCGCGTACGAGAAGCGTCGGATTTTAATTACAGCGACCCCTTCTTTCAAGCCCGCTTTTCCTTTTCTTCAACGCCAGCTGAAGACTACTTCATTACTCTACGGTGGAGTAGAACTTCCTCCAACGTTCAGAGTGGGGGCAATGCTGCACCATTAAGAGTTGAATATGAATTAGGCATGAATACTTTTCATGAACCCAACAACGACAGCAATTTGATCCTCGATGTCCTGGAGGAAGAATTGGTCAATTTATTTCCAAATTTAGAATTACACCATGCAAACGGAAGCTACTCAAATGAAGATCCTTTGGTGAGCAGTTACCTTCCTGCTCTCTATTCTAGCATAAATTCCAAGCAGTTCAGCAAGTCCGATCTGATTGAACTACTTGACAGCTTAAGCGATGGATTAAGACAGGAAGCTACACGGGATTTTCAAGGAAGTACTGCTCAACTAAAAGAAATGATGGCAAGACTGAAAGCTCAAGATATAGTTTTAAAATATCTCGCTGCGGAATTCCCAACGCACGGCTATTGTCATGTTTTCAGTCGGAAATTGATGACTTTAAAATCTTACATCGACAACATAACCCGCAATATTAGATTGAACATTCGTTCCATCAATCACAGGGAAGCACGTTTGAATGCCATTTCCGCTTCAATCGCGAGAAATATTGAAAAACTCAAAACATGGGACAGCAGAGAGTGCTTTTTGAGCGGCCAGTCTGAGAAGTTCGCCAACGTCGTGTGTGCCAAAGACCTCCTGCCACAAAATGATGGTCCCACGACGTGCGGGATCTGCTGGTCCACTATTGAAGAAACGAGCGACTTCGCCGTGCTATCAGCGTGTATACACATTTTCTGCACACCTTGCATCACCACTTGGTTTAAAACAAAGTAAGTAACTCTGTTTTGTTCTTCACTTTAGATGCAGTTTGCGAAAAACTCAGTTTGAAATATAACACTTTCTAACTTGATTTTTTCTGCAAAAGATCACTTAACTCAGCAGTTAATTTGTAACCGGACATTATGTGATAAATTAGCGTTTATATAGTTAGTGGTAAACGCAAGTAACGCAAACGTCTTGTTTCATTCAGAATTGCCAAGAAGTTCTAAAGATTTTTGTCATTCATGCATGCATAATTTGAAGTAGAATTGCAGCAAGAATCTTGTTTACCGTAGCGCAACCCGGGGGAAAGCACAAGGGCTATGCCACTCCCATGTTGTGCTGGGGGCCAGTTTCAGTCCCCGTTTTTAGTGAAAGAATAAAAAGATTTTTGATAATTAATGTATGCCCCTCCCCCCCTCCGAAATTATTTGCTGGGGATCCTGCCCCTCAACCCCCGCCCCTTGAAATTTTCGGTTGGCTGCGGCATTGCTTGTTTATGTGCCATTCTCAGTCTTTTTCATTATGTCTTGAATATGCTGTGGTAATTTTTCGCAATTTTGTAGAATAACTATGAATTGTACAATCAAACAAATGCAGAAGATTTACTAAATTATTTTTTCCGATCAATTTCTATTCAGGTAACCAAAATTTTAAATTGAATTGAGCTTGCAATCTAATTAGCATTTATGTGAATACATATGGCGTGAGTGCTTTATTTCTTTCTGAAAAAATAAATTATATCGACGAGATATGAAACATGAAATTAAATGAAAAAATTGGCCGCAAAATTTCTTCACATTTTTTGTACATTATTTTCAGAAGTGCGTGAAATTCTCAAATTGGGACAAGAAGCGGCACATGAGGAGTAAAAATTTCCGGCGAGAGAAATGCGATTCTTGTTCACACAACGCTGCATAACTGCCGAGTCGGAATGACTTGAGTTAATTTGATAAGTGAAAAGCCTTGACGGCTTCTGGTAAACCCAGACAATTAAAAGCCTTGACTGCGTCTGGTAAACCCAGACAATTAATTACTATATTGCGTCAGAGTCTCGACCAGAATCCTATGTTGAAAGCAACTGTTGCCGATTCTCAATAATCTATTTCTAATTGAACTGACTTGAAAATATGAACTAGTAGCTAAACTTACGCTAGTAGAAATGATCGTACTTCATTTTTGGTTCCAAATATTTCTCCCGAGTGAACAATTACTTTGGAAAACCGAACTTACCTTTTTAATGTTGGTTAGTGACGATCTTACCAGGTCGAAGTTTTAGACAAAATTCTTCTCCATGCGATATTGGTACTTATAAAGCTGAGTAAGAGGCATTAGAATTCAATGAACAAATGTTTCACTAAGCCTTCGAGTATATTTGTATTAACGAGCACCTTTCTTCAACAGACAGAACTGCCCGATGTGTCGTGAGAGCGGCCTGTTGATGAGCATGAGACCGCCTCCTCGAGCTACGATCCAGCTGTCCGGAACCGGCACACTGAAGCCGTGAGTTGGGTGAGGGATGCGGGGGACAGACGAATTTCTGAAAATTGAAATGGTCAACAATTTAAATCGTAATTTATTTTCACTTTAAACACTCTATAACCCCTGAGGCCTTTGAGTAAATATCAAGTGCTTTCTTATTGCGATAGTTTCAATTTTTATATAAGAGATGATCTCCTACATCTAATGTTTGCTGAACATTTTGAATTCATTTTTTGAAAGGGAATATCAGAGTTGACAAGAGCTAACATCGCATGGAGTTCACCGCAACTGTACCTATGTGACGGCTGAACTAGACACGTATACATGCCAATACCGGTGCTGTGTTTGTAAATTTTCTTCTAACAGTATTTGTAAAACAATGGGCAAACCATATATAATTATCGATAACAGCGCTGGTTAATCTTCAAAATGTTTTCGTACAGTATGGGGAAATATTTTTACAAATCTGGTGCAGCATCTATTGGTTCGTTACAAATACCTCGTGCAATTTGCATAAATCTTTTTTAAATATCTGATTGTAGATGCCAAAATCCTCTATAAATATCAGGTGTAGGGTGGGTGATTCCTCTACAAAGTTCTGGTGCGGTGGGAATAGTTCCTCCATGATTTTCTTGATGATCTGAATATAAAACTGCAAAAACTCAAGTTCAATAATTCTGATATACTGCTTGAGCTGGTATAAATTTTGAAACGATTCCTTTGATTATATACTTGAAGATGTCTAATGCATTTATGCCAGGTCTAAAACAGATTTGCCTAATATATGACGTCGGTTATCAATGAAAATTTCTTTTTATCTGTGATATTAGAATGGCAGAAGACAACAAATTTGTGTTTTCAATCGAAGCTTTCCAGATAATGGTCTTGTTCTCGACTGGTGTTCTTCGAAATAAGCTCAGTAGTTTTGTTGTTTATGTAAATTCTGGAAATGATATTCTTAATGTGGGATAAATGGTTTCATTTAAATTTTGTTGAAAATAACACACAACCATTTTTAACTGTTAAAAAATAAATTAATGATGATGACCAACATGTATTGACGTGTTGGACACCGAGAAGCCTGATAGTAACACTGCAACTGCGGAATTCTAATACAAATCTTAAAACATTGAAACACTTATTGGATTTCAGTACGATTCATATTATGCAACTTTTCTCCAACCACATTTGTGAAGTTAAAGTGAGTAGAACCCATTACGGGACAGTTTCCTCAAAGCTTCATTTGTATTTGGATTAATGTGTTTCTTTTTTCAACAGGTAAAACTTTCCCACGTTTCACCTTAGCGTCAATTAAATCACTTCTTCCTACGAAGAAACCGCCAACATCTCTCCGAAGTAGCTCGCTCGCAGCAGAAGATGCTATTTTTCAAATAAACTAACCATCAAGTAAATGACTTTACATCCCCTCTCATTAATGAGTAGCATCCGCAGTGTTCTTGATACTTTCTTGAGTTCTGTGATGTTGATATAGCAGGGAGACTAAACTTTTTGAAGTTAGCTGATATGAGGTACAACTTGATGGCAGGCAACGGTGTTGTGTTCATTCAAGTCTGCAAATTGTTTCTTCATCATTTAACAAAATTCCTACAAATTCGTTCATGCTGAAGAAAAAATCAGCAGGTTAGTAAACAAGTTAAAATTCAAGTTCATATGTGATAGAAAATTTATTTCATGAAAAATTCCGTAACAAAGTACAAAATTGCTGTAGGGACGGACTACTTTTTTTCAACCACGTTTGATCAAAAAACTTCAAAGAGAACCAACATGAGTTGATTCGGTTGAACCAGATGGTTTTGATTCATGTTAATAGCGCTGAAATACTTTATTTGATTGAATCAAGAACGAATGTTAATGTGAGATTTGTAATTATGATTAATAGCTTGAATAGAAACAGAAGACATGTTGTTAGGATGCAGCAGTAAGGTAATAGCAACTGAAGCGACAGAGAAAGCAGGTAATATAACGTGATATGTATATAGGAAACGTGGGTAACACAGCAAAAAAAAAACAATGAATTGCAGAAGTTTTGAAATTCGATTCCGACGCCAGTAAAACACTTTGTTGTGTGACATCGTCAGGGAAACACTTTGGTCCGATGTGTGACCTCATCGTCAGGAGTGCGTTACGTGTGCGATCTCAGCGTCAAGAAAACACTTCGGTATGTGGTCTTAGTGTCAGGAAAAGACTTCGATATTTAAACAATTTAAACAATTTATTTACCACAGGTGATACAGAGGTAGAACGTTTCTTAAGTCTAGTACAATGGTCAAGTTTGAGTATAGCTACCTGTGGGCCCGAATAAGTTCAGCGACTTCTGGGGCATCCTACCATCAACTTTATTCTAAGTCGTACAATAATGCGCTAATAATGATGAGAATAATGTTTAACCTAAAATCACTTAACCTAGTTTCGCATTAGACTGATCAATGAGATAAGTTATTCGATATTAGTTACTTCATTTCACAACATAGGTCATTTGGAGTATATTTAACAGTAAAAGCGATAAAGGATTTAAGAGCAGACTGAAGATCGGCGATATTACCCATGGTAAATTACATTATTAGGACCAGTCATGTAGGAGATAAGATTAGATTTGGTGGTCTCACACGACTAGTATTTTGATAGGAAGTGAGACTCAAGATTTCTTTTGAATACCTTGTAGGAATTACTTTCACGGATCTCCGCAGGTATTGAGTTCCAAGTCTTAGTTCCAACAAAGAGGATGC
>JACJUY010001386.1:15096-28900 GCA_014220935.1 Platorchestia sp. MABIK | reverse complement strand
CCCGTTTAGTTGAGCCCACGTACTCAGACGCACAATGTGCGCAACGATATTTGTAAACAACAGACGAGAGCATGCCTTTGGGAGTTCTATCTTTGTAATTGAAATAAGACCCTATTTTTAACGTATTAATCAAAATAATTTTGAAATCTATTTGCATGAAATGTTTAGATAAAAGCAGATGCAATTCCTTCCTCGAAGGCAGTTCGAAGACAGTTCGCAAACTCCTGAAGGACGAAATCAACATCGACCTCAGTAATACTGACATCACGTTAGCGGACAGAATGGGGACAAGACCTGCCACTGGAAATGAGGTTCGAAGAAATATTCCTTTCTACTTAAAGTATTATAACAAGAAGCGCGAAGTTTTGACGGCTTGCCTAATGACTGAACAAAAATTTTACACAGATGAGTACCTCATACCTTCGCGAGCTAACATTATGAACACTTTAAGAAAAGTCCGAAAAAACTTCCCGGGGGAAATTGGAATCCCAACGAAAATATTTCCTCGACGGAAATATTTGTGTCTTTGCTTGTATCCCCGAAAAATAGGACTCAAGACGTCATGCGATCAACGTACACCTGAAGAGCTCAATCAATATCTGCTGCAGGAATTGGCATGTCCTCGAAACCGGTTTTGGGTGATTAGTATTCCGCTGCCTGTTAGCTAGATTTATACAGCTACAGAAATGATTTAAAGATTTATACAGCTATCACTTATACAGCTACAGAAATGATCCTTCTTCAGATTTCGTCAGAATCGCCATTCTGCATTTTTCCAGCCATTTGCAACAGATATACCTTCGATTTCCACCTTTTTCATTATCCTACTTTGTTTATATATAAATTGATCAATCAGGTTATTATTTGCATTTACCCAGTATTGCAAAACTCCCAAAATAAATTTCAACCTTAGAGATTAAAAATCATGTCACTCTAGCCTTAATTTTCTAATTTTTACTGTAATTTTTCGATTGAAAATTTTATACTATTTCATCTTTAGTTAAATTTGGTGGGATATGCGGATACTACCCGAAGTATGCGAGCTTTGTAACAACGTCTTGCGCATTATGTATTTTCCTATGTTCTTGCCCACGAACTGAATGCGCGTTCTCTATAAGAAGTGTGACTAGGTTGGAGTCTGATCATCTCCGTGTGATCTCTCTTTTTTATTTACTTTTAGCTAACTATACTTTCGTTTAATTTTTTATTTGTATTTCTTCCTTTTCTCATTTTTAGGAGGATCATTTTCATTGTTTATCCTTACTCTAGAATATTTTCTTACATTTTTAGTTTTTGCGATACATTGCATATTACTTACTGTTCATCCAGTTGATGGTTGATCATACTGATATATTTGATGATATTGACCCAGATTTCAATCACTTAAACACCATGTATTCCAACCTAAGTGTAAGTAGAAATTGTGAATACACCCAAAACAAAAATTTCCATGAATCAATGAGCGCACGTCGCAGTGATTTTTCGCTGTGTTGGAACTGTAGATCACTCTATCCAAACATCAATGAAACACATTGCACATCGCTAACCGTAAGTATAACTTTGACGTTCTTAACTTCACAGAAAGCTGGCTAGATGACTCATCTAAAGACATGATTCACACGCAAAATTATCGTAACCACCACTCACAACGCAACAATAATGAGCGCGGCGGATGCGTCGGTACGTACATATCTAAACACATAGATTTGAGAATCATAGCAAGTCCAATAATGAATCGCGATCACACAGAAACGCTTTTTATAGAGATGACGCAATATGTTAAACAGATTATATATGCTTGGAACGGTGAATAGGCCTCCAACAGCCTGTCCGGTATCTTTCCTGAATAAGCTCCATCGGATCATACCGCAGTTTAACCAGTCATTTTATACTGGGACATCATAATCTGCGGTGACTTCAATTTTGATCTTTGGAAACATGAAAGCTGAAAACAAATCTGAAATTTCATAAATGCCTTTCAGGCTTAATCTTTAATTTCAATTATAACGAATCCTACATGTATCTCATAGGAATCTGCTACGCTGCTCGGCAACATCTTCATGACTAATCCTACTGATTTCTGCCTGGAATAATTACTTCCGAGAAATTGGATCATTTTCCAAATTTCCTTAATCAGAAAAAGATCTATGTCACTTGCACCAAACCACAGGCTGAAACTTACATCGCTGCATAAATAAATCTAATTTGGGAGCAATGCGGAGAGTTTTAGAAGAACTAATGGCACCAATGGACATCACTCAACAGACGAACATTGATGAATCATTACTAAATTTGAATGAAATTATAAAGACTGCAAATAATCAGTGTTGCCCGATCATCACTCGTACAATTACACCAATATAAATAGACAAAAACCCTTGATTACTGATGAAATCGTTATTAATATAAAGAAACGTCAAGCGTATCAAACTCTTCTCTACGAAAGCGAATATCTAGGAAATGTATAACAAGTTCAAAAACTATGTGACAAATCAGATAAGGACATCGAGAAAAAATTACTTTACGCTCAAATTCACTTGATTGAAAACTGACATTAAAAACTCCTGGTGCCTGCTTAGTTCTTGCTGTAAGCCGAATAATGCTGCCAAGAAAACGATTCAGCCTATTGTTCAAGATATTCTAAAATTTTACGTGACGAAATATATTGCTAATCTTTTTGACGATTTCTTTGTAAACGTAAGAAAAAAAGCGTTCAGTATTCCTAGTGAACCTACTGATCACTTGGAATATATGAATCATATCCATGAACACATCTATTTTTTATTTAAACCTAACAACTCTTCCGGTGGAATTGCGTCCATAATCAACTTGAAAAGTAAATTAAGCGTGGATTAAAAAACGTTCTCAACTAAAGTCCTTAAAACTATAGCTGATATTATAGCTCCGTTCATATCGAATACTACTAACCAGTCGCTCTTCTGAGGCATTTTTCCGAACTCTCTCAGAGTTGCTAGAGTAACCCCTATTTCTCAAAGTAGTCAAAAACTTGCATAAACGATTATAGATCTATTTCCGTCCTTCCAATTATTGTCAAAATATTCGAGAAAATTTTACGTAAAAAGTACATTTCTATTTCGAACAAAAATCATTCCTCTATGATGAACAATTTGGTTTTCGTTGCAAAAAAATCAATAACACAGGCCACATTAAATCATTTACAAAACCTACATATATTCCAATATAGAAGAAGGAAAGCTGGTTTTCTCCATTTTCTTGACTTTCGCAAAGCATGCGATTGTGTGGACAAAAACATATTACTCTCGAAACTCCACTGTTACGGTATTATAGAAGTTAGTCATGATTGGTTCAGATCATACTCAACAAATCGGAAGCAATACGTTGTCATTGACGATGCACAATAATAACTACAGACAATTAGCCATGGAGTTCCCCAAGGGTCTGTCGTTGGGCCTCTCCTATATTTATAATCTTTATAAACGAAATCATTAAATTTACATCATTTTTTTAAATTCATACCTTTACCGATGATGCTTTCTCTGGTCATTCCTGATCAAATTTCCGCTCTAATTGCAGAGAGTATTAATAGGAAGCTCTAAAAATTTTAATGTGGCTCAAAGCTATCAGAATAAGCCTTAATTTCGATAAGAAAAAATATGTTACATTCTCACCCAAGAGACATATATCTCTTCCACGCATTAAAATTGGCGTAGGTGAAATCGGAGAAATCAACTCATGTTAGTTCCTGGGCATTGTAATAGATAAGCATCTGACCTTCAAATGACACATTGCTCATATATATTTTTGATGTAACATAATTTCGTTCATTTTAATTTTTTTAAACCTGTTCCATCGCCACTGCTACCCATCTCTATTTTGAGTCGATTTGCAGCGTCAACTCTGAGTTTTCTAATTATTTACTTCTTAATTCCTTAACGGCATTTCTCTGTACTTCTACAATATGAAAGTGCCTCAACAAAGCATGGCCTTATATCACAGACTCTTCACGTCATCTCAAGAAACATTCCTACCTTCAAAATATTTCATGAATTCTATTTGGAGGTTTATTTTACAAAGAAATTTGATTTTTCCTTAACTTTAAAGATTTTTTTAGCAATATCTGGATTAACTTTCGGCTTTCGAGTAAGCGTCATTTTCTTAATTTTTACTATGTATCATTCGATATTGTCCTACTTGAAATGAACGTAATAAAACACCCTAACGAACATTTGTCATCTACCTAAGTTAACGCGTATACAAAGCTCCTCTCTCTGTTACTTCTCTATTCAAAAAAGCGATTAATGTCCATGAGTCCCTGTGTTATTGCTTTCATTTACGACCAATGTTTAATGCGTCACTTTATAAGGAGAACAACAACATCAACTCTACCATGAAATTACACTAGTGAGAACAAAGGTTAATTTTTTCAAGACGAAAAGTTCACTAACATGGCAAGAGCATCTTCTATAACGTCCTGACTACATAAGTGATTAATATTTTGTAGGAGAGTCCTCATTCGGACGCCAGTTGAAAGTTATTTTGGCGAGTCCTGTTCGGACGCCAGTTGACAGTTATTTTGGCGAGTCCCTGTTTGGGCGCCAATTGATAGATCTTTTATAGGCGAGTCCTTGTTCGGGAGCCAATTGATAGATATTTGGGCGAGTCCTTATTCGAACGCAAGTTGATAGTTATTTTAGCTAGTCCTGTTCGGGCGTCACCCTTTTTATAACGTCCTGTCTTAGGAATTCCTGAGGGCCGTCAGTTGATCTCAGAGAGGCCGTATTTTCTTAGGCTTGTTATTCCATAGGAATCATCCTGATACTTCAGGGATAAAAGCGAAGTCAGTTGCTGACTGATTATTTATTAAGACTATGGTTTTTCAACAGTTCATCTGTCCGCTGAGATAACTTCCAATTTTCTTCAGAATTTCATGTGGCTACGGCTGAACAAGCTTCGAATTTGAGCTGAGCTAAAACAAGCTTTGGAGATTTCGAGCTGACAAGCTTTGAGCGAATTACAAGCTTTGAATTTTTGAGCTGGCAAAACAAGCTAACGAAAATTTGAAGTTCG
Source organism: Platorchestia sp. MABIK (assembly GCA_014220935.1). Lineage (NCBI taxonomy): Eukaryota > Metazoa > Arthropoda > Malacostraca > Amphipoda > Talitridae > Platorchestia > Platorchestia sp. MABIK. The sequence goes on along the minus strand of JACJUY010001386.1, from coordinate 23,851 downwards.
TGACGAAAGTATGCTTCGCAAGTATCAGTGATACGCAAGCTCAGTTCATTCAAGGGAAGTATTATTTCCCTTCCATGTAATAACAAAGGCACTAGTCGACCTATCTTGGCGATGGCCTAACAATAAGATCTGATTCTCCAAACTATCTAATTCACTTTATAACATTTCCACGCATTCAAATGGGCCATAAAAACACTTTCTGAAATGTGCAAACATGAAAATGGTGTACGTACATCGTAACACTTAGATTTGTTAATTCAAATTTGTGATAACTAAAATGATTAACGACCATTTGAGAATTTTCAACACACTGTAAGCTCCAACAACTGAGAAGGGAACAATAATTTCAACACCCTCAAAATTAGACAAAATTTTCACAATACTCTGCAAAAACATTGAGTAAACACACGCAATGCGTGGATGGTGTGTCACGCCTTAAAGTTCTTGATGGAGAAGAACAAATCCACCAAGTAACCGAGACCCGCAATGAGACACAGACTGCCGGCAGCGAGGCCGTAGTCATGAATATCGTACTGAGGCAGGTAATCGTGGAAAAACTCCAGCATCAGACTGCCGTACACGAAGAAGCTTCCTCCAAAAAGTGCGTTCACAACGAGCTCCTGTCGGGGAATGGTAAAATGTCAGGAGGCATTTCAGATACCCTGCGTTCATTCTACCAACACTGCCTTAATGTTTTATAGGTTTTTTATGCTCATTCTACCATCACTGTCTTAATGTGTTTATGGGTCTTACTGAGTTCGTTCTACCATCACTGTCTTACTGTGTTTATGGGTTTTTATACTGTTGGTCCTACCTACACTGTCTTATAGTTTTTACAGGATTTACTGTGTTCGAAATTCCTACATTTCAGAACATTTTTATGGCTCTTAAAAGTAAATGGTCCCATTACGTGTGTGTTGTGAATATATAGCTGCTACCAAGTTGGTGATTTTTAAATTAATTAAGTAAATTTCGAATGTTCATTTTCAAAAAATGTTAGTTCTCTGTACCTTCTCATATTTGTCGTAAATATATAACAAATGTCATTAATTTAGAAATTTATTTTTTCGCGTCAGCGAAGTTTAAAATTAGATCTTCTATAATTATTAAATTTGATAATTCTTCTTTTCATAGCAAGGACAAAATTTTGGATAATCCTGTAATAAAATATAGAAGCCTAATAACATCATAACATGACAGTGAACAGAAGACTTGATGTTGATATCCCATTCCAGTTTCAGAATTTGTTTCAACATGGTACTAATCTGTAGAGTGAAAAAAGCACTCACAGAGATTCAAGTCCAAAGACGGCTAAAAGGCTGAAGGGTTTTTATTGTATTTTGCAGGAATGATGTTAGTCAAAAATACAAGGAACCACAGCAAGATAGCTCGTTCCCAACTCGCACACAGCATACTATGCATCTAAAAAACATGACAAAAAGAAATATAAACGTAGCAAAAAATGGAGAAATGAAATATAATTTTAGTATGTAAAAAATGTAATTCTCTTTTTCACATCATCCCACGCTGGTCTATCAGAGAGCGTTATGCAATAATGCGGTGTTCAACACTACTATCTACACGGAAAATTAGTGATATTTAATGCACCAATAATGGGTAGAAAGTATGTGTATCATCAACATTTTTGCAGCAAAGTCATTTCTAAGTCATTTTTGCTGACTAATGTCTATGTCATTTGTGCTAGTCATGTTTAAGTCATTTCTGCTAAGTGATGTCTATGTTAATTTTCCTAAGGCATGTCTATGTCATTTTTACTAGGTGATGTCGAAGTCATTTCGCTAAGTCATTTCTGAAGCGAGTTTAACATGATAGTAAAAAAGCTCATTCTGAAATAATCTCTCGGTTCTTTAAATTTTTAACAAATAATTTCTTGAGCATAAAACTCAAAAACTGAAATTTTGAAACCAGTGATATTGTTCAGCTAGTACAAGCTTTGTGTACTAGGGTACAAATTACATAATAAGTTAGGTGCTGCATGTTATGGAAGTATTTCTACGTGTACCAATGAGCAATTTAGCAGCTGAATCAAAGAAAAGTAAGAGAGTTGACGCAAATGAAAGGCCAAACATTGGTATAGTCCAGGACCGGTAAATTGAGGAATGTGTAAAATCTAATTAATCGAATTGCATTTCATTAATCATCATTTTTGAAAGTAAACGGTTCTTCTTTTTTATCTTTCTCATCAACTAACTAACAAAACTAAGAAAGTTTCGAAGCCAGCAGCAAATAAAAAGACAAACTCATGTGGTTACCAACCACTTTAATTAATGTACAGGTTGCCCCAAAAATTGTACTTATTCTTAAACTGACGATTACTTATTTATTTTTACTTTTGTTCCAGATGCAACTAAGTTTTCATTTATGATATTTCATTTTCTGAAATTTGATGTTCTTTTCTTTGGCTTAACTCATTGGACTTGTATCTCCGCCAACCAACACCTGCATTCAGTGAAGCAGTAAGCGTTACTCCCAAAACGAATTTTCGTTACTCACAAAAATTGATTTTTGGATGTCCATCTTGCCACTGAGGTACACAGCCAGCAGCAAGGGCGTCACCACCATAGCGGCCGTGAGCATGCCCACACCGAAGTATGCATTGTTGATGGCTGCATCAGGAGTGTCACCAAAGCCAGCGAGACCTTTGTCTCGCACCAGGCCGAACGTTGCTACGACGAGCACCTGCCGATCATAGTTAAAATATTTTGTCTGTTCTCTTTAAGATCAAAAACTAGCATCGCATGTATTATCTGGGCTTTAGAGTAAAGGAAGAGGGATGGTCTGATGTTAGTGCTGCACAGATTGTTAACAAGATGTAGCATCGCATGAGTTAACTGTACTTTAGAATCAATAAGGGAAATGAGCTGGCGTTAGCGAAGGATATTCTCCGGGTTTTCATTAGAGCATTCAGCAGAAACGAATTTGTTCGAATGATTGTTCTAAAAACCTCATGCGTAGAGCTAGCTGAGTTTTTTGTGATGGCCGTTAATATGAAATGTCAATTATATGGATGGAAATATATTGATTATAATCGATGATGATAAGTGTATGTCAGACTACTTTTGGAATCGCACAGTCGAAGCAGCTGATATATTTTTCTCTACTTACGTGTGAGAAGTGATAAGTGCAAGGCTAAGTGCAATTATAAAAAAGTGAAAAGTGCAATGCGCAACGCAAATCAGAAGCATGTTTCTTTTCAGAAAGTAGCTCAGAAAACAAGGCGAGTGCTAGGCAATGGGATGAAACTGGTAATAAAGCCGCTGAAAAAACATCTCTTTTTCTGGGATAACTTAAACTGAAGGAGGAAATAAAAAATCTATGCAGAGATGTTCCCCCAAAACGTACCCATCCTTTGATAAACCGTTACTGATGCATTTAAAAATAAATTTTAGGAACGAAAATTTATCAATCTATAATTTTTGGACGTAAGGTAATTTCCGTTTATTGAACTCAATAGACTTGCATGTGTGTCAATGAACACCTACGTCAAAATTAAATACAGGAGTACTGGGCAGTCAAAGAACGAGTTCAATTTCCTCAATGAAAACTCAGTAGTACAGTTAGATCACTCGTTTCTTCCACAAACCCATTCAAAATAATGTTCAATGAAATTTGATCAAAGAAATTACTTCTTTTTTGTGCCTGTTAGGCATGTTTATTGATTGATTAGTTGGTTGATTAATATGTTAAACAGAATGAATCGAGAAAAATAAATTGTAGAGTTTTAGAGGTTTGCAGAAAGTCCTGATGATTTACAGAGGCTAAAGACAGGATTTGTGGAGGCTAAAACAGGATTTGAGGAGGCTAAAGACAGGATTTGCAGAGGCTAAAGACAGGATTTGCAGAGGCTAAAAACAGGATTTGTGGAGGCTAAAGACAGGATTTGTTGAGGCTAAAGACAGGATTTGTGGCGGCTAAAAACAGGATTTGAAGAGGCTAAAGACAGGATTTGCAGAGGCTAAAGACAGGATTTGCGGAGGCTAAAGACAGGATTTGTGGAGGCTAGCGACAGGATTTGTTGAGGCTAACGACAAGATTTGCAGAGGCTTAAAGGATGTAACCTTAGTCCGTCACAAGTTTGAATTAGGTACAACGAAAAACTAAATATCTACAGAAGCACAAATTAAATTTCCACATTAACGTTAAAATGTCAAAGGACTGCAGTACACTCACCATGCCTGTAAGAAAGAAAAATATCATGGGACTTGAAATATCAAATACCTGGTGGTTAAAAAATACCTTATGACTTAAAGAATTGAAAACCTGTTAGTAAGAAAATACCTTGTGACCTAATGTACCGAATACCTGGCAGCAAGAAAAATACCTTGTGACTTGAAGTATCTAATCACAGGCCTGCAGAGATTCAAGTCTCATAAAACCTCCAGAGCGAAAAGGAATACGAAAAATTTCTTCAAAGAAATAAAGGTTCTCGCGGATACTCACAATCTCGATGAGCTTCAAGATGCCCGAGGGACTTTTGAGGTAGCTGAAATTCATGGTGTGGTAAGGTTTATTCCTGAAGGAAAGAACAATAGATAACTCACAGCTATGTTTCAATGTAACTCGTAAGAAACTGCAATAGTACTTTAGAGGCAAGTTCGGAATAACGGCTTCTGAAGTATTACACGGAATTATAAAAAATGTCAAATAGGATCTATTTACAGTAGTTGACAATATTTACGTGCGAATTAAAAAACATCAAATACGAATATAGTTTTACTTCAAGAATTCGTATTCCTGCTGCTGTTCGAGCAACGTAAGTTATTCAAAGTGATTAAGTTATGCAGTTCATTTTAACACAATCACTGACCTCTGAATTTAGTTACAATTATTGTATTCATAAGGAAGCGGATATACTGAAAACTAAAATGAAACCTGATCGCAATGAACGTTCTGAAAGACCTAACTAATGAACTGTCGTTTTCCTCACTGCGAAATGGATCTACAGAAAATTATAATGCAAGCTCAACGCATTTTATAAGTTCTAAAACACCTCAAATTAAACTTTTTATTTTATGTTTTACAGCTGTGCATTAATGAAACATTTCAGTTTTAATCGTGCTCTTGCTTGGGCTGCTGAATGTGATGCCTTTGCCTTTAGCCGCGCTATTAGGTCACGTGACGCGCATCATGGACTCGCTCATTCGACCATCAACATCACTAACTTGCATGAATAGTATGTATTTGTCAGCGAGTGCAATGGTTGTTTTAAGTTGAATGCAAGTAATCCAACATTGCGTTACAACTGGCTGAAATAAGGACTCTAATTTTCAGCGAGGAAGCAAGGCTTTACATGTTTGAGGAGTCCTATATAGACGATAATATTTCAATGACTAATATTGATACTAGAAGTCAAGACGCCAGAATCTTAAGATTTGATGCTAGAAGTCATGACGCCAGAAACTTAAGATATTTTGCTAGAAGTCATGACGCCAGAATCTTAAGATTTTTTGCCAGAAGCCATGAAGCCAGAATATCAAGGTTTTATGCTACGAGAAATAACGCTAGAATCCCAAGATTAAACGCTTGGTTTTTAAGTAATTTATCTTTGCAGCAGGAATGGTAGGGGATGTGCCACCACACATGACTACGCTGTGAAGCTTACAAAGGTGTGATGCAAGAACTTTCGATGGAGTTCACGCAATTTTTTTAAGAAAGAGAGAGGTGTCAGGTTCTCAAATCTCCTGGAAATGTGCATAGGGTTAAGAAAGCTTACCCTCTCATGGATTAATGCCTTTTTTATATTATGTTTACTAGACGCAGGTAAACTTGTCAGAAGAAACGTCAGTTCATGAATCGTATAAAATATAGACGAGTTCTGGGGTTATAATTTTCAATAATTAACATAGAACTGAATTTCTTAGGCCTAACAACATTGCTGTATGCGTCATTGTTCTGCGATTTCCTTTTATCTGGAGAAAATGAGCAACGGCCCATAAATAATGTGTTATCTATGGTGAGAACACACAAACCGAGATATGGTTCTAAGTTATGAGAAAAAACATTTTCGCACATTGCACTTACTAGTTTATTACGCATAACCATACTAATTTGTACGAAAGATCTATACTATGGTCTCTAGAATGAAAAAATGTCACAATTTTGAATGGAGCTCAAAAGTAAACTGGTGCTTTTGTTGCAGCCGGTTGTTTGCTCATGAAATTTCGTACAATTAAAAGAAATATTAACGACATGTTGTACGATATTAAATGCTACATTTAGCGAAAAGAATTGAAAAAATTTTTTGGAAAATTTGCACATCAAATAACCCCTATCACTCTTTGCATAGATATATGATTTGTCTCATTTGCGAAGATTTGCTATAACTATCAATAAAAAACAAATATTTTGCCGTTCAATTGGACAAGAATTGAACAGACTTCACTAAAAGGCTCCCCTCTCAGCATTCACCATTTTTATTTGCTGGTGTTTTAGTGTTAATGCTATTTCTTTAGCTTGCATTAATTACGCAATTGAAGAACTTTACATTTTAAACTCCTTCCTCAAACAACAAGAGGCAATAAGAGGTGTTTTATTTCGAGGATGCTACACGAATGTGCTAGCATTTGTCACAAAAATCCTGCGCTAGCATCTTCACTGATCGCATGTACAAAACGAGTACAAAATAGCTCTTTTTGGGTGGTTGATTTTTTACCGTGTTGTGAAACTAAAGGAAGAGCTTAGATGAAGGAGAATATGCGATGAAGGAGAATACAGCATGAGCTGCTAAGCAGGGAAACCTGATGAAATAAAGTTGCATTCTTGCATATATATTCCAAGCTTTGAGCATACGCAGCGAGAAGATGCTGAGAAAATGTGAAACCATGTATGTGAAATCGTGTGAAATCATGTATGTGAAATCGTGTGAAATCATGTGTGTGAAATGCGAAATCGCGTGCTGACAAAATTGAGTTCAGCTTGCTCGAGAAGAAATCAGATTATGTAGAACCAGTACGAAAAAAAGGGAATGAAGTCAAAAATGTTCAGCTTGTAAAGTAATTAACGCCTGGATCAAAATGTTTACGTATTGAATCTACAAATCTACAAAGTTAGCCCCTAATGCGTGGAAATATCGAGAAGTATTTTCCATTAACTGATGTATTTGAAATAGGTCTTCCATGTGAGGTAATGTGATATTGGCTGTTGTTGCAAAGGTTGTGATGGCGCGAGACAGAAATTGTAGACAACTGATACTGAAGCACCTACAGAAAACTGACTTGAAGAAGTTGTCACTCAAATAGCATCACTCTGTCAGTACAAACGCGATGATTAGATATGTCACATTAGAGAACCGTCCACAGCGTTGAAGAAATCTTTATTCAAATCCGATGTGAAAAGATAAGAAGTGTTATTTCACATCGTAACTGACGATCCCTTCTCTGCTATAGATGCAGGTCACAGCTGCAAGCACTGCACAGAAGAAAACTTCAGAGAATTCCTACTTAGCATTCATCCTAGGATGAGGGCTGAAATGAGACAACATCAATTGTTGATTTCTTATTGATTACCCACTGGGATCAATAGTTGATTTTTTCCTGACTACACACCAGGATCAATCGTTGGCTTCTTCCTGATTACTCATTAGGATCAATCGTTGATTTCCTACTGATAACCCACTGATATCAATAGTTGATTTCCTACTTATTACCCACTGGGATCGATTGTTAATTTCCTACTGAAAACGAGCTGGGATCAATCGCTGATTTCCCACTCGTATTTAGAACTGCGAAGGATTTCCATGCTGTAACTCACGTTTTTACTCGAGTGTGGTCTCTCCTGTAATGCTTTGTTATATTCCTGAATGAATGATATTGGTTTCAATTTTATCGTATTATAGGGCAGTTACGAGGACCATTTAGGTATAAATCTTTTGAAAATAACGTTGGAAAGGAAATTTAAAAATTACGAGTTAATTTTGACGAATTAAACTATCTTAATATTTCAATCCTTCTGAATGATCAAACGTCTCCTAAATTGAGGATATAGAAAACTGAGTCATTTCAGTCTCACGCACTGAACCTTAAAACATAAATAATTAAATGGAGAGTTTTACAACAGAATAATACAAAAATAAATTTTAAAAACGTAACTTAAATGAGTGCTGAAAGTATTTTAATCTTTGGGCATTGTTCAAACTCGTTGAATAATAGAAATGTTTCTATTTTTTTGCCACAGACAATAAAGTATAGGGAGAAAACAAGTTAATTCTTTCCTTGCTCTTTACTAATTCCTAGCCATATCTGCTTATAACAACTACGAAATGTTTGCACTAGTAACAAATTCTAGATAGTTCAAATGATAACCCGGATTAGCAGAATTATTCTAGTGGTCGGATTTTCTAACAATATACGCCGTAGTATAGTGGCACAGCTGGCAGTGTAAGTAGTTCTAAGTCGACTCTGCTCTCCTCAGTACGTTCTATAGAAATATGATCATGCACGGCGACGCAGACTACTCGCTGCACCGGAACGATAATGTGAATTGTTTGAAAATCCGACCCCAGAACCTGAATCCTGGGAACTTAGACTGTTCGCTGTCCCACGATGCGAAATCGTGAATTGTTTGAAAACCAGACTAGAATGTTGGTAATTTAAACTGCTCGCTGTCCCACTGTGCGATATCGTGAATTGTTTGAAAACCAGTCTAGAATGTTGGTAATTTAAACTGCTCGCTGTCCCACTGTGCGATATCGTGAATTGTTTGAAAACCAGACTAGAATGTTGGTAATTTAAACTGC
>JACJUY010001385.1:101237-143903 GCA_014220935.1 Platorchestia sp. MABIK | reverse complement strand
TTGTCATGAATTTTTGTTATTGCAGCGTGTACTGACCCCGTTCAGGGTGTCAGCTAAAGACTATGTTGCCTGTGCCAGTTAGTTCTGGAAGTTTTCGCCGCTAAAGCGGGTTGGCGAGACAATTCATGGCCACTATGATTCAGAAGGAGTGAGGCTCGAGTGGCTTTTCGGAGCCACTTATAGTTAATGTAATCACCCAACCGTCGATTGAGGTTAATGAAAACTGAAAACGCTGAATTTGGTCTCGCCTTGGAGGTTTATTGGGAGCCGTCGAGTTGGTGCTGGGTCTTGTCTCTTCGTGATGAGGAATCCCTGGGTTCGATCCTGGGCGTAGAACTCCAACCAAGGTGTGGTGGTAAGTGTGAGCTCGTGGGTATGACCAGGTGTAGGAATTCAAGAGGGCAACAGCGTGACGGTGGTAGGAAACCTAAGTGCAACGACATGCGAAGGAAGTTAAGTGTAGATTTGCAAGGGTGAAGGAGAAGGAGGCAGCTTCTGTGAGAGGGTGCAGAGTTTGGAGGATCATGTGGTCAAAAACTGCATTCAGAGTGTTACTGAACGATTGGTCTACCTTGGTTTGTTTTTCTCATCAGTTGCTCAAGATGTGAGCTTAAGGGGGTGACTGAAGAGATGACAGGTAGTGTGGGTGTGTAGTGTCTCGTAGATCTCCTGTGCAGGAACAGTAGGCTGGGTTACTGTGCATAGGTTAGAGAGCGTATTCTTATTCACATGCAAGGCCGTCACAATCTAAGCATCACAAGGAGAACCCTGAACAAGTTAGTCTCTACCACACTCAGATCGCAGCTCTGGCACCTGAGTGTAAGTCCAAGATATATAGGCACTTTGACATAGGCGTCTTTCAGAAACTAAATGAACAGTTGCTCTCTATGAGAAGACTTTTGTAATCGCTAGCGACAGGCCGGGTTCTTTTAAGATTTAAGTGACTAAATCTCTTTCACAGTTCAGCAAGGAACACATATCAATTATAAAAATAATGAGATATTTTATCACAATACAAACTGATGTCCTTCCTCTACTCATCATGCTGCTGTGTTCAATTTAGAGTTTCCCAACTGGTTTTCAGTTCAGCAGTGATAACCTAAGAGATATGTACGCTTAATGTAATCATTTGAAATTGGTATCTCTAACTCGTCAACACACAGAGAACTTAATGATTTTGGCAACGTTTCAAGATGTAATATTATAACTATTAATTATAAATCTAAATTATGCTAGGCTTTACAGACCGGCTGTCAGTTGGGTGACTGCAGCAACAGATTGTGTACCAAAAATAAAGACACAGTATGTTAATCGAGTTTATTAAATTTAGCGAAGAGCCTAATATTCACAAGGAACTGCAGGTTTTAATTAGCTATATTACATACAAAAGCTAGTAGCAATAATAATTAACCTAATACTGACATTTACAGCATGGCACAACAACAGAGAATTGAGGTTGAACTTGAATTAAAACATGCTAACAATATTTACAAGCCTACAAATAATTTACTCAGCACTTTGGGAGAAAGCAACAGTAGGCAAATGCTTAATTCTGTGTGGAAATTCAATATCATATTTACAAGCCAACAGAACAATTGACTGAACGCTTTGTGAGAAAGCACAGTAAGGCAAATGCTTAATTCTGTGTGGAAATTCTAGATCATATTTACAAGCCTACAAATTCTGCCTAGCAGCTCTGAGTCACAGCATAATAATAAGGCACAGCATCTGTTAATTGCAATTGTGAGTGAACTGCCCACTAACATTCTTGGCTTTCCTGATGCAGAACACAGAATTAGCTTTCAAATTCTGGAGGTTTTAAGGGTTTCAAATTTGCTTTCAAATTCTGGAGGTAAGCATTTGAAAGCTACACAACATTTAACTAGTAAAAAGACACAATGGAAAAAATGACACATTGAAATTCTAACACAACCTCTGCATTGTTTAATTTCTTGGCACCATTAATATAAGATAATTTCTTAACTTAAAGTTCTGGTCTACATAGTAACACAAAATAATGGAAATTGAAATCTCACCAGTAGCAGCTTGAACACGATTTATCGAAACAATGGCTTAGTTTTGGGAGATGACGCTGGCGAGAGCGCTATTGTTCACGAAGCTTTTGCCAAATGGGAGCGTCGACAAAATTTGTGTATCGGTGAAATCATTTTCGGGATTTATTTTTGATGGATTTAAGGGTTTTAATGATTTAAATAAGATAAAAAATTATGAACATGTATGTGTTCTTAGAATTAGCTTCCCCTATTACAAAATTAATAACTTGTGAAATTTAGGCTCGTATGAACCCTAAGAGTCCACTACAGCTACCCCCCAACGCTTGAGATCGAAAGGTCTGGTAACAGTGATAGCTCTTAGCTGTACAATACAACAGATAGTACTGAGGAGGACGAAAATAAAGCAACAGATAGAGACTATCACATCACATATGAGCATAACGGGCTGGAGGGCGGGACGATCTCCCGTGTCTACTGCGAAACTCTATGTTACTGAAAGGGGTAGGGTTAGGAGCTGTAAAAGATATCGTTTGGATGTTAGCGTGTGAGAGTGTGAGGGGTTGTGTAGGAGGAACATCGTCCGGTAACACGGTCCCTTCAGCTGCGTCTGCCGAAGTGGCGGCGTCTGAATTACTATGTTCGAAATGCGTTCCTTGAACGGTGGAGCGAGGGAAATAGAACGGGTTGCAATCCCTCGTTGTGGGGAATTTCCGAGCCAAATGGGACAAGTCCAAGTTTGCGGGTGCAACAGGTGTTGACCTGAGATTAGATCGCAAGACAGGTTGTTTCAGGGGCTGAGAAGGATGAGTCAACGGCTGGAGAAAGGTGTGCTACTTTTAAGCGGTCTATGCTAACACTATCGCTCTTAAGGTTTTTTTCTACAACAAAGTACTTGGGTCTACGTTTGAGTACTTTGTAAGGCCCATCGTAAGGTCGTCTCAGAGGAGGTTTGACTGCGTCTACACGCACATACACATGGGTGAATTTTTGCAACATAGGATCTAAACGTTCCGTTGTTGGGGGTGGCCGAGGGGAAAGTAAGCAATCTCTTTCATAGAGCTTTTGAGGAGTGTCGCGTAATCGATAAGTCTACTGGGGGAATCGCCTATCTAAGTGGACGGATCAACAAAGCCAGGCAACCTTAAGGATTGACCGTAAAGCAGTTCGGAGGAAGTACACTGGTGATCGTTCCTGTACAGATTTCTCAAGGTAAGCAACACAATAGGCAAGCGATCTTCCCAATCATTTTAACATTTTAAGCAACGCAAAGCGGCCTCCAAGTCCCTGTGAACTCTCTCAATGAGTCCGTTTGCCTGGGGGTGGAAAGCGGTTGTAGTGATGTTTGCACAACCAAGGTTTTTACAGATTTCAGCCCAGAGTGTTGAAGTGAACTGTGCACCGCGATCGTGCGTAATGCTCAACGGAACTCCGTAACGTGCGATCCAATTTTCTACAAATGTCTACCAACAGTTTCTGCGGTTATGTTAGGGATGGACACAGCCTCGACCTAACGCGAGAAGAGATCAATTATTGTTAGGAGATACGCGTAACCACGAGAGTCGGGGAGGGGACCTACTATATCCACATTGACGGCATCAAATTTGTTTCCAGAGAATGCACAAGGATTAACCGCGGCCTTGTTGTGCAGGGTGACTTTGCTCGCTTGGCAATCTGGACAACCACGCACGAATTCTCTTATGGCTTTACGCATCCCAGGCCAAACAAAACGTTCCGCGACTAAGCGGGAAATTCTATCTGTTCCAGGATGAGACAAGTCGTGATAATGTTTTATGGTGGTAGTGCGCAAGTTAGACGGTAAATAATATCGTTTGGGACGGTCAGCATCGCAATACACGCCTTCTCTGAGTGACAACTTTGAGGAAGAATCCGGAGACTCGGTGAGGTTGTGAATCACTTGGTCATTTTGCTGTTCACGAATGATGTCAGTTAACGATATCGCTTGCACAGAGGGTCGGAACTCGGGTGCTGACGGGTTTAAAGCCGCGCTGTACACACGCGATAAACAATCAGCAACCGTATTTTCCTCGCATTTGATGTGCCTGAGATCGCTCGTGAACTGGGTTATGAAAGTCAAGTGCCGACTTCCTCGAGGGGAATGGCGGTCTGAGGGCATTCGTATTGCACTAAGAATAGGTTTATGGTCGGTGTAGATAGTGAATTGACGTGCTTCCAAGGCATAACGAAAGTGTTGAGTGCAAGATAGATCGCAAGGAGCTCCCTCCCAAACGTGCTATACCGTTGTTCTGTAGGAAAAAGTTTACGACTAAAGAACGCTAGGGGTGACGTTCCGTTATTTGCAGCTTGCTGAAGGACAGCGCCAACAGCCACGTCAGATGCATCGACCACAAGACTGAATTCAGCGTTCGGGTGTGGGTAAGCCAACTCCGTCGCGCTAGCAAGCTTTTCTTTAATTTCGTGAAACGCGCTTTTGCCTCCTCATTCCACTCGATAAGCACAAACTTGCCTCGCTTTTTTGGTTTGATCAGAGAGGACAGTGGCGCGAGAGTTGCTGCACAGTTTCTCAGGAATTGGGGATAGAAATTGACCGATCCCAAGAACCTGTGCAACTGTTTCTGCGTCGAGGGTCTCGTAAATTGGCGGATGGCCTCGACTTTGTCGGGCAGAGGTTTTATGCCGTTTTCGCTGATATGATGACCTAGGAAAGTCAGTTCCTTCCTCCCCAAAACACACTTTTCTGGGTTCACCAAAAGGTTGTGTGACGCTAGTCGTTTGCACAGCTCCCTCAAATGATGCACATGCTCCTCAGGCGTCCCCGAGGCTATAAGCACATCATCCAAGTAGCAGAACAAAAATGGGAGGTCGGAATGGACTTCAGTCATGTGGCGCTGAAAGGTTTGCGGAGCATTTCGTAAGCCGTAGGGCATACGAAGGTACTCGTACAAGCCAAACGGCGTACAGACGGCAGTCTTTTGAATAGAGCTCTCTTCCAGTTATTATGACTGCCTGCTATTGAATGTTTAGTCGTATATTTATTCGTTTCAATTATTACTTTATTGCATCGAAACTGCAAGCAACTACAAATTTTTCGGTTGAAACATAACGAGAAATTTTTCATTGAATGATATGTTGTTCGCCTTGTTTTTAAGAAATGTGCATTAATCGCTATCAATTTAAACACGTATGCTTCTTAATTTTTATTTATCCTACGCTCAAATTGTTCAACACAACTTCTAATAACACAGAAGTGATCACGTAACCCCTCTCCTTAATAAACTCGGCTGGACTCCTGTTCAAGAAAAGCTCCTCGTGCAAAGGGCCAAATACGTATTCTCCTTGTTATATCTTTCTCAGAGCAATACTGAGATAGTGCGTTTCAATCCACCCACTGTCCCTGTAATATAGCTTAAAATGTAAGTTCTAGTTAGACAGACCTAAAGTTGGCAACGCTCCTGATAGCAATACGTGCAGCTCAGTCCCTCATTGGTCTTAAAGGGGTGTTAACACTAGGAGACATTTCGGCCATGAGGCGCGACTCGTGTCCACTGAGGCTCATATTTATGTGTGTGAGTCCGAAGTTCCCTATTCGCTCTGATCGAATTCGTGAGGCGCGCCGCACGAGAGCCTCGCAACTCTAGACCGGTCAGTGTCACCGTGGTCAGAGTGCAGTTGGCAGTCATCAAGTGAGGTAGCGCCTCTCGCTCATCCGTTATGGCTGACGCAACACTGCCGCAAGAAACTACATTGCTTTTAATTGAAATGTACTAAGCCCGTTAATGCCTTTGGCAGACTAAAAGCTGCGAAGATAAGGAGGCTGCTTTCCATTATATTTTAATGAAAATGAACGAATATAGTGACATTTCGCCCATGCAAATACAAAAGAGTTTACGTAGTTTACGATGCAGCAACAATATTCACACAAGCTTGTCGACAGCAATCCATATTACATTGCAGCTGGCCACACACTGACTGGGTTTGAACAGCGCGCGCTCCGTGGCTCGCTCAATGTCTAGTTTAAACGCTCATAGCTCATGTGAAGCGCCCCAAAAGGCGTCTACACGTGAGCCTGGGACAAAATGTAGACCAGTGTAAACAGAGCTTTAGTCCCAACAACAGGAACATGTTGGCTAAGTGTGTTTATAAGTCACTTAGTTACAGCTAAGTACTAACTCTAATTATTTCTAACTACCTACTACTACACTAACTCTTATTCACTTCTTTCCCATGCTCCATTTTGTTCTTCCGCTCTAATCTCACTGGCCGTGTCTGATAGTTGAGTATCTAGAATTAAAAAGATATCTCAGAGGTGAGTGAACTATTTACCCTATTTGGTGCTATTGCTACGTGCTATTGCTATGTACTATTGATATGTTGTTATGCCTATTGATGATTGCTATGTTGCTATGTCTATGTTGTATCTAATCTATGTGGTGCAATTGCTACGATAGTTATCCCTATGGTGAAGCCTAGTGTGGGATTGCTATGTTCTTTGAATAGGCTGCCATTATTCCACCATTTTTATTAATAACAATATCATGGGCATAATACGTAACAGTACCCAACCTAAAGCCAAACAGAAATAATAATGTCTTAGTCGACTATCGTTCATCTCACATGGGGTAAAAGGCTCTGTCAAAATCAGGCGACTTACTGGGGAACAAACTTCCCATGAGTATCAAAATCCCTCAAAGACTGAGAGAATTTAAAACAAAAAAGCTCGTCATCTTGCGTCTCAAAAATAATTCATAGTTACAGAACACACTGAATAAGTATTTACGAATCTCATTTGATCAATATCTCCATTGCTGAGGAATCTCCCTTGCTTATTGCTTTTAATTCAACACATTACACAACAGTTTTGAAGTTTGCGTAGGTATTAAGATTTGATCTTCTATACGTTGGGATTTGCAAACATGCTGACTTGTATTTGCATGTACGTATATGGGTGTATGTGTGCATATGTGCGCATACACCTGTGTGCACAGCACTAGCATCTAGCATATTGTTGTATATTAAAATAAACGTCGTTATAATGTGGCACTGGTTTTGTGAGTAGGAGCTCCGGAAGCTGTTGTTGTATTCCTCCTTTACGAGCTCCGGAAAGGTATTGTTATGCGCTCTTGCATGATTTCCGGGCACGGCTGGCTTTACGAGGAAGTCTGTAATCGACAGAGCCCAGTACACAAATTCGTGCGTACCAGAGTGTTTCCTTACTCTTGCCTTGGGAGTCTAAAGTTACTGAAACTGTAGTTCGCAGCTACAGCTAAATAAATCTCATGTTGTGTTGAAAGAAACTACACAACATTATTTGCCAACGAGGATTTCGAATCTCCAACGTGAATTTGAACTTTAAAAATGCTCTGAATCCAAGATGGCGTATTCTACAGTTAGCTGTCCTCCATTCGACGTTGAAGTGGAAACAGTGTGTGAATTCGTACAATGATTAAAAGTGCAGTGTGCAGGCTCTCTTCAGAAGGCGGGAAACAATGGCTGTAAGAAAGAAAGAAAAGAAGAAGGAAAAACCGTTTATTTCCAACGACGTTGCCTCATGAGATACATGCCAACAAATTGGCTTTTAAAAATTTCTTAATATGAGACGTCCTAAGACAAGCGTTCCATTCGAGGAGTACTAATAGACAAACTATTCAAAAATGTTCCATACAAGGAGTACTAATAGACAAACTATCCGAGGTGTACAAATAGAAAAAACAAACGAGGCAAACTAATAGACAAACTATACGAGGTGTACTAATAGACAAACCGAACGTGGCGTGCTAATAGATTAACCCTGTCAAGGGATAGTTGAATTAAAAATGGAAAAAATTTTCTATTGGATAGTGTAAATTCCAGGAGATGGCTGACAACTTATAAATAATTCAAATACTATTAAAGAATTCTTCAGAACTTCTAAGTTATTAGTTGAATCGAAGTAAGAAAAAAACAAAAAAAAAAAACGCTATACCGAAGCCGTTTGAAACACAATCGTAAATGACTATCAAGTATTGAGAAAGGTTAGTCACAATGTAATTTATAAAGAACATCGTGCAACACAGCACGCACATCTAGAAACGCGTAAACAAACTTACACGCAAAAATGAAATTCATGGCTTGTTTAGCATACGGACGGGGAGGTAATTTTTGTATCAGCGCTTTGTTTCATTTGTCTGTTTATATTTTTCAATTCTTCTATTCACAGAAATGCTCTCTTGGGTCGTGATAGATAAATTTTTGAATCATTAGGCAAGCGCAATAAATATATCTATTTCCGGAATTTGATTCAGTGTTAACTGATCGCGGAGCTTTGGGTAAAATGTAATGTGTCTTGAGGATTCGCTTTTACGCAAAAAATAGAAATAGAAACAGAAACAAATACAGGTATATGCATAGGTGTGTATATATATGTGCGAACATGAACATATGCACACAGATACATAGGCATACATGTATGCGTGCGCACACATACAAACATGTACACACACACTCATATTCAAATTTATACGTATTGAAAATGAAAATAAGAAAAATACTAAAAAACATAAGAAACAATCTTGCTCTTGCTACATTTAAATGACAGTCAAGTTCTGTGTAATCGTAAGAAATAATCTAAGGAAAAATAAGGAATGGGAAAATCGATTTCGAAAAACGTAAAAATGAAATGGTTTTTAATTTCCTAACAGAAATTTTAAGAACACTCAAGTTACAGTCGAGGAAAAAAAAATCACGGGTTTCATATCTTCTCGGTATTCTCTGCAACATCATGCGGACATGGGTACATGGGATAAAATGGAGATACAGTGTAAACCGGATATCACTTATGATTAGAAAATATCTACAAAATTTTGGCAGAAATGAGTAAACAAACATATACTCACCATGAAAATTCATAGCTTGTTCAATATAGGAACAGAAATTTAATTTTACCACGATTCAAATGCTCAAATTGCGCTTTATTTCACTCGTCTAATTGTATTTTTCATTTTTCTGATTCATAGAAACGCTCTCTGGGTAAGTGATAGATCTATTTTTGAATCAATTCGCCAGTGCAATAAAATTAATTAACCGGATTGTTTTCACGTAAAAAAATGAATTAGAAACATGTATGTCGATTTATGTATCTATACATATACCTACATACCTACACGCACATATGTCACGATACGTCCTTGGGGCGTATGACGTATCGATTGAGGAATTTAAACCTCGATGGTCGAAGAAGGAAAGGCAAAAAAAGGAGAGAAAAATGCACAGAAGGAGAGGGGACAGTAAAGGTGGAAAATAGGAATAGGAGGTATTAGCATGTTGCACCACGAGTTTACCTTAGTTTTATCAGCATGGGGTAATGACGAGAATTTAATTGATTTAAACGCATTTTATTTTTAATGTAAAACACGTGGTAAAGCACGCAAAAATATCTGAAGAAAAGATCAAAAGGAGCACGAGTGCAATGATGAAAGGCACGCTTGACATTCCCGACGTAAAAATTTAATGCGACATGGTATTCAAAGAAAAGGAGTGTAATGCTCACCGAGAATCAAAATTATAAATTATTAAGCGTGAGCAAATGATTTACGGTTGCGCAAAATTTAAGGCAATTCTAAATAACATGAGATCGCGAAGTAATGAGGACAACACATGACAGAGTAAAATCCTTGCTCACCACAAGGTGCCAGAAAACTTTAGAACACTTCGCATTACGCGCCACTCAATCCCTCGCTTTATAACCGAATAACACATTTCTGCTAAGTTACACCACAATATGAAAAAAAATCGCTTTATAAATAGCGCGCCATTTCAAAACACTTTTCAATGTGCTTCTTTGTATCTCAATTTGTACCATAATCACTATTTTCAGAGTTCTGAACTCCATAAAATTGTGTATTAACACTGTGATGAACGTGTGTCTCGCTTCGACCTAATACCGCTGCCTTTACTGCTTCCTCTTGAGGCTTGAAGGATTCGCGCAGGGATGGTCTAGCCGTCTCCGCTGCTCCCCCCCGCTCACGTATGTTGGTGCTGATGATCCGAGGCACTGCACTCAGAGTTCCCAAAATTTGAGTATCGTTCGCTGAGTACCAGCGCAGCTTGTCCGCTGCAGAACTCGCAGTGCCTGACACTGTTGCAGACTTTGGAACTGTGCGATTCGAATTGGCATGCTGGAGTTTTTTGCGAGCTTGGAGTCGACGTAGAGTTCTTGAATGCTTTCGCTAGAGTAATTGTTACGTTTGCACTTGACGGTCATCGCCGCAAAGCTGATGTGCTTCGAGCGGGTTCCTGTTGCAGGTTAACGACTGCTGTTCTCCGATGTTGTTTTCTGGAAACTTCGATATTGTTCACTATACTCGGATGTCAAAATTTTGCTTATGTGCAATGCCCACCGGCGGGCAGGCCGGCGAGCTTCGTTTACGCACTCAGGTTGTTGTGTACCTCTTCCTGCGTAACTTAGAGAAAAGACCTCCCGTTTCCTCTAGCATGCTCCTTTTATGTATCTCGCTTGGATCCTTCTAGAAGGTTCACGAATGTTCGCAGTTATATTACAGCGTTTTAATCCTGATTGGTGGAATTCTTGCTTGTCCTGACGTCTCGACATCTAATTGGTGCGTGCTCTGACACACCCACTCGCGTGATCCCTTCTAGAGCGCTCATTGACGTAGGCAATGCGGCCGTTTGCTTAAGCCTTCCCCCTCCCCTTCAAAGCTGCCCCTCCGTGCCTCCGAGGCTCGTTCTCACGCCTACGCGGCATCGGCCTAACGGTTGACATTCCTGTTGAAATCTTTATTGTAGCACCTTGAATGTATATGTGTATTATAATAATGTTAGTGTTCTTATGTTAGAATCTGTTTAAACAAGTACTCTGCTCTGAGAACTGAGCTCATGGTTCTCATAGAACTGAGCTCATGGTTCTCATAGAACTGAGCTCATGGTTCTCATAGAACTGAGCTCATGGTTCTCATGTTTTGCTGGAGTCCACTCCACTGCTATCCTTGGTGATGTAAACTTACTGTGTCCTGCTGTGTGTTACTGAAAATACATTGTGCAAGAGTCTTGATCACTTACCCTAACCTATTTTAACAATTCCAATATCCCCTCGCGTAGCTCTGTTCACGTCATCTAGCCTAACAATATATTACATAGCGAAACGAAATAAAATATTTCGTTACACAAATTAATATACATACTTATTGAAAATGAATGAAAGAAAAAACAACTACATGTGAAATAAAAAGATAAAAAACAACCTACGTCCTACTAAATTGAAAACGACAGTCGAGCTCACTGTAATCGTAAGAAATTATTTGGAAAAAATAACTAAGAGGGAAGAAGACTTCGAAAAACGTAAAAATGAACTGGTTTTTAATTTCCTAATAGAAATTTTTAAGAAAACTCAGGTTACAGTCAAGGAACAACGCAGCACTAAAGAAAACATCTCGGGGTTCACATCTTATCGGTATTCTCTTCAGAATTATACGGACATGTGTACATGGGATAAAATGGAACAACATTGAGGCCGGATATCACATCTGAGTGGCGAATATTTACAAAATTTGGCACTTGGAGGTAGATTCAACAGTGGTCACACTTCCTGCATTTTAGTCAAAGAAAGAATGCTAGCATTTTATGTAGTGTCGTTTCTTTCGGCACTACTTGAGGTTTGGTAGCAGGAGCTGTAACTTCAGTTCACTCAGCCGAATACTAAGGAGAAGGATAAGGATCCGCACAGCAACGTTCCTAACTATGTACTGGTTCCATCGGTGACAGACCCTCCTTAAGGGGGTCATCCCAGGCCCCTGCCAGGCCTCTGTCGGTCCGATGAGCATTTTTTACGTTTTGTGGAAAAGGACCTTTAGGTGGTGGACTATTCGGTCCTAAAATTTTATGGCGCTACGGATACTAGATCCCCCTCCTGGGGGGTGTTAGGGAACCAAAAATCCTGAATTTTCGACCTCACATAAAAAGAAAACAAAACCGGAAATAGAAAATATGAAACCGTAACTTTGTTTACAATGCTTCAAGAATCTAAAACTGTCTCTGGTTTAGTTCTAGCATAAAAACTCAATGAGTTCTATTCATTTGAAATATCAATGCAAATGAACCAAAAAACCAATTTGTCCAATTTAAAAAAAAAATTAAGGTCTGAATCGAAAAAATGAATTGAACGAATTGTGTTTCTTTTCAAAAGTTTCATATAATAGTCAAATTTTATAAGAATCAGACAACATATATAAAATTTCATAATTCATATAAATAATTGTTATTTTCTTTTTGTAAATTACAATTCACAGAGTGAATATGAAGTTGTGCATGGAGGTTATCGAAATAAAAAAGAAACAGGATTCAATGACACAAATTGTCCATTATATTACACTTCAAAAAAAAGTTTGCTTCTGGCTTATACTCGAAATCTCTAATTTTCGACATTCAAATAAATAGAAGTCGGTGAGTTTCCATGCTAGGAAAAAACAAAGACAGTTTTAAACAAAACAAACAAACATCGGCATCTAAGGATGCTTTATTTCCAATCAAGCCTGATACATATGATCTTAAGCATTGGTTTTTCAAATGTCTTATAACTAACACTATATATAGGACACCATGACGGTTCCCCCGTGAAGCCGGTACCCATTTCAGACACCTGGGTTGAGTGGGGTATTGTGCTTGAGCTTTCCCTTATACCCAACGGGGAAAATCGCCGCGCCAGTGCCGGGATACGAACCCGGGCCTCCAACATGCAAGGCCGATCCCATCACCACTGTACCACAGCGAGCCCTTAAGGCATTGCAAACAAAGTAACAGTAGCTTTTTTTCTAATTTTACAAATCATTTATGTTTATGAAGCTAAAAACCCATAATTAGTGTTTGTTAGTTAGTGATAAAATAAATAGTTCAAAAACGAAAAGTTGGAAATGGAAAATTGTCTACTGTAACTTTGTTTGCGATGCTTCAAGGATTCTAAAAATGTCTTTGGTTTTGTTCTGGCATATAAACGCAATGACATCTATTCCTTTGAAATATCCATAAAATATTTGAAAAAACTAATTTTTCGTTTATGTCAAAAAAAGCCCTAAATCGAAAAAGGCACAGGAGTTCATATATGTGTTTGTTTTTAAAAACACATCTACTGGCCAAGTTTCAAACGAATCGGATCAATTTTTGAAAATCGTTGAAGTGACCCCGTAAAACTAGCAGTGCTCGGAAGTCAAACAAAGACTTTCCGGTGCTTGTAAAGGCGAGGCGCAACAAAAGACTTCCATCGGAATGTTTCGGCGGTTAGGACGTTTTCCGGCCCCGAGCCAAGCGTGCTAAGACCTCCGGCAACGCCTGCCATGCGAGGCTCACTCCGAGAGACAACAATTTCCCTCCTTTTAGATGAATCTATGACAAAAGGAAGAAAGAACTCAGCAAATCATTCGCATCACAGGTTTAGTTATTCTACCTGATCTACGAGGTTCATTTTGTACAGGTGAACTGCTAACAGGTTGCAAAGCAGGAGTCTCCGCCGCCCGACTACAGATAGATCCCAAATTACTGGAAAGATGAAGCAGCTGACTTGAGTGTCCCTTCCAGATTACATTTAATGCTAATATTTGAACATGGAAGATATTAACAGCAACTTTACTAACAATAATTCCCTTCAGCCACTTGGGACCATTTCTTGATTTCAGAGCATGAACACAATTACCGACATCAAACTGAGTTACGTACATAGGCTTAGACCTGGACACAGAATATTTAGGATGAACTCTATCACTGGAAGTAACAAATTTAGGATTGTTCAGCGCAACAGAGGGAGCAATTTTTGTGACACTGAGGAATACAATGTGACTGAAATAACGCTTTTGCTAGACGGGATTTGAACGATTCGGGAGAAGAGAGTTTTTTCAACAGGTTTTTAATGACTTTTACCCCCTCCTCAGTTTGACCTTTGCTGGCTGGAGAGTAGGGCGGAGGTGTGAGGTGCTCAATGCCGTTGGAAATTAGAAAATCTTCAAAGTCTTGGGAAGAAAAGTTAGAAGCATTGTCACTTACGAGCACATCACACAACCCGTTTCTCCTGAAAATCATTCTCAACGCATCGATAGTATCCGACACACTCGTGGATTGTACAATTTCGCACTCTATATATATATAGATAATGCATCTACAGCAATGAAAACAATTTTATTCTCGTAGAAAATAGGATCAACATGAATAAGTTCAAAAGGACGAGAAAGAGTAGGACATTCTACTTTTCTAGACTTAGGTTTTGCTCGATTTAATTGACATTGAGGGCAACATTTTACGATGTTTTCAATAGTTTTGTCCAGTCCGGGACACCAAATAACAGATCTGGCCAACGATTTCACGCCACAAATGCCAGGATGTCCAGCATGAAATGTTTACAACACTAAACTACGTAATGACTTCTGAATTAAAACCCTTTCTTTATAAAGTATACAACCTTTCATGATGGTCATCTGAGGAAGCAGGTTCTTAAATTTAGACAAATTAGGATTAGGTTTAGGAGGCATGCCAAACTTAATGTATTGTTTGAGTTGACATAGTTCGCTATCCATATCAGTATGAGTTTTTACATTTTCACACTAATAGGAGTTTTGTCGAGAGAGTTCACTGCCAAGATCATTTCGTACGGTTCTAGTTCTGTTACAGTTGTGGGTAGGAGGAGCCTACTGAGACAATCGCTTTTTACGTTACATTCACCTATCGAATAGCTGAAAACATAGTCAAACTGGGAAAGTCTGAGAGCCCATCTTTGAATACGAGCGGAACAATTGAGAGGTACACCCATGTTATGTGCAAAAAGTTTACAAAGAGGTGTTTGATCGTTATGAATAAGGAACTTAGCCCGGCATGTTCAACTTAGCCCTGCATGTTCAACACACTCGTTGAACGATTTTCGATCACACTTCTGTAGAACTGAATAGATATGTTAAACGTTTCTTTTCAATTATGTTCCGAAAATAACGTAACTTTTCTAATTGAGTAACTTTATAGAATACTAATGTGTTCTTCTATTATTAACGTCCTAAAATGTTCCTGTTAGTCGTGTGTGACGCAAATCATTATACGATCATGAGAATGTTATGACAACCCTATCTTGGTGGTCACTTTCACGTATCACTCCAATTTTGTTGTGCATTTCTTGTCAACCGTTGTAGAATAAACATTTTCATGTTTCTGACTCAGGTAGATTGTTTTGTGGTAATATTATTAGCATGGAAATAACATAATTTCGTTGCGTGATAAAAGACATTTTCTCCGAACCCCTTGATTGGAATACTAGTTTATACGGAGGAATAAAAATATAGTTCTGAATGTCAACCTCGCTGCCTTAGACACAGGATTATTTTGACCCACTCGTTTTTACGTTTAACAAATTGCTTATACCATAAGTCACTGAGCTCGGATTTCACTGCAAGTGTGCACCAAAAAGAGTATTCTCAACGATACAGTGTGACATGAATCGTGTTTTATTTTATAATTATAATTACAAATATCCTCAAATTTAGATTAAGCAACACTAAGGATATAGGGATACATCGCCCTCAATCATTTATTTCGACTTTTATGGGTATTAAAATACTCATGTGTGTGTATCATTTAAGTGCATTTTCCTTACCTTAGGATATTAAAAAAAAAACAATGATGTTTTCTACCATCTCTATTTGAAATAATTTTTTTTCTAAGTTAAGGTTTTTGCATGCAATTTTCGCTTTTATTTCAATATTAGTGCGCACAAACTTATGAATTTTTCAACTAAGCGTTACGAGGATTGTGTTCTCTTATTTACTTTCATTTAAATGCACTGTCAAAATCAGATTATGCAAAGAAGGGAACTCATTTTGCCGAGCTTTTCTGTCAATTTTTTTTTGTTTCAACATTTTACAGGGGTATTACGTTACCAATGTGTTATTATCAGTAAAGGATGCTAATGTTTAGGTATTTTAAAAACCAATGTATCAACATTTCATGTTTGTACTTTATTGGAAATAACTGTTTTTCTTTGTCTGCCTAAAAATTTGTTGGCAGTCTTTCATAATTGAGAAAAAATCACTGTATTTGATATAACGTATTTAGCAAATATTAATTCTAATGTGAGTTAGTCTGCTCTACAATTTTCTGTTCTCACTAGGCTTAAATGTTTCTGATATTTTTATGAATTCAACTCTGTTACAAAATTTTATTTAATCCATATAGGTAGCGTTCGATTGAGTGATTATTTTACACCTTGCATTAGTATTTCGATTGCGTTTCCTATAACTCTCTTATTATTTTGTCTGACGAGCAATTATATTCAAATGTGTGTATCGTAATTTTCAATAAAATAATATTGATTTACTACTTGAAGTTACTAAATTGGTTGAAAAATTTTCTACCACCTATTTTAGTTCCATGGGAGCTAAATAATTTTGTAGCGCAACTGGTCATTACCATAATGTTGCGTGTGCTTCCTTAGTTTCATCATTTTTATTCATTTATTTTCAATAAAAGAGCTAACTAATTTGTGTATCATTTTAAACCAGTAACACAGTTTCTGTAGAACCCATTTTGATTTATTACTTTGTTGCTTGACAATTCAGAATCAGCATTTTAATCCGGATATAAAATGAATGCATAGTTCTGCGCAGAATGCAGTGAAGTAAAATATAAATGAGTAGCTTTGAAATTTATTTGAAAATAAAAATCTGATTAACAGAAATTTAGAACTGAATTCTACAAATGCACACATATCACATATAATAACTGAAGGGACAAAAGTTTCCATGAGAGACCTCAAATTTATGCACGAAACTTTTTAAATTTATTTAGATTCAGGGATATCACGAATAGTTTAATCAAGAAAATAAAAAAGAAGGGAAAGCCATTTATTTAAAAAAATTCAACCTCAAGTTAGCTCACAGGAATTTGCACACAGAGTTTATTTTTAGAAAGGTCAATCATAAATGGACTCATCACAACAATACCTCAAAATGATGTGACCTCGCAAAAGAAATGGAATACTACAGCTAAATTACACTTCAGTACAATTATATAATACCATATGCTCCATGAAACGACAATGTAAAAAATTCCTGTGGCAATTCTGAATGAAATAGGGGACAGCATGACTCAATGACCCTGTAGATTAATATTTGTACAATGCATCAATCAACTCATAGGTTTCTTTTGTCTTGGCTTTCATTCAAATTGTAACTAAAACAAGATTTAATGCATTCGTCGGACTAGAAATATGAGGTATGCGTGAAATGCAAAAATTGGTATTCAAGTAGAAATTTTTCAAATTTTTAGAAACTGTCAAAATAGCTTGGATTTTTAAGAACTTTTTCTTCTCATTAACACTACCAGCCACCCAAAAAGAGTAAGCTCATACTTGTTCAGAGAAAAACTTTTACACAGCATATAAAAACTACCATTTTCTGATGTTCATCAGCACTAAATTCATAATAGATGCAGATTTTTTTCTAATTTTTATCGTAAAAGAGGATGAGTGGCTTCACAATGCAAAAAGTTCTATGCCTGATGCTCTTGAGTCCCCTGCTCAGCTGGTGGTATGGTTGTCATTACCATATAAAATGGTAATAATGTATAATAAACCATCCCTTCTTTTCATTATCATTATATAAAATCCCAATAAGGTCTGGTTAATTAATTCTGAAAAATTACTTTGACTAAATGAATCTATTTAACCCAAAGATATCGCACAAGGCTTTTACCATTATGTACTCTACGCACGGGGATACAATTTTTAACAATTTAAACTATTTTCAACAATTTATTTACCACAGGTGATACAGAGGTAGAATGTTTCTTAAGTCTAGTACAATGGTCAAATTTGAGTATAGCTAACTGTGGGCCCGAAAAAGTTCAGCGATTTATAGGGCATCCTACCATCACGTTATTCTAAGGTGTACAATAATGTTTAACCTAATTCACTTAACCTAGTTTCAGTCTAGTAACCTAGAATGATCAATGATATAATTAGCTCGATATTATATGCTTCATTTTACAATATAGTTCATATGGACTAGATTTAACAGTATATTCGATAAACGATTTAATAGCAGACTGAAGATCGGCGATATTAACCATGGCAAATTACATTATTAGGACCAGTCATGTAGGAGACAAGATTTGACTTGGTTGACTAGTATTGGGATAGGAAGTGAGACTCAAGATTTCTTTTGAATACCTTGTAAGAATTACTTTCACGGATCTCCGCAGGTATTGAGTTCCAAGTTTTAGTTCCAACGAAGAAGAGACTGTGTTACGACCGGGCCTCTGAATAATAAGGAAGCATGAATTTGCTTCTATTTCGGGTTAAATGGTCGTGAACACCAGTTTGTGCAGTTAATAGTTGTTTTAGGCTATTGTCGCCATCATTTGTTAACGTTTTGTAAATGAAATTACAAACGGAGATTTTGTAGAGATCCGAAAGTTTAAGTATTTGTAAATTTTTGATTGAATCATTTGTGTGAACATTATATTCTAGATTCTTTAGATGGCTCTTTTTTGCAGAGTAAAAAGTATATAGTTTTTTTTTCAGTTCTGTACCATGCTTCTATTCCGTATTGCAGGTATAGTGAAATGAGCGTTCGGTAGAGCATTTGTAAAGCTGTTTCAGGCAGGAAATTTTAACTCCATTTAGGGTTCCGATGGATTTTGATAATTTGAGCGATGTGCTCTTTGAAGGTCAAATGTTTATCTCATATGATGCCCAAGGACTTATTTGAGTTGGTTTCTTCGATTTCACCTTCACCAATTTTAATGCGTGGGAGAGATATATTTTTCTTGTATGAGAATATAATATATTTTGTTTTATCGATATTTAAGGGTTATTTTGTTAACTTTAAGCCACAATGAAACTTTATAGAGTTGATTATTTACACTCTCCGCTATCAGAGTGGGATTTTGGTTCGGAAGGACTGCAGAAAACGTGCTGTAATCGGCAAAAAGTGTGAATTTCAAAAATGATGTAGATTTAATAATATCATTGATAAAAATCAGAAATAGGAGAGGCCCAAGGACAGATCCTTGTGGAACTCCATGGCTAATTGTCTGTGGGTCAGATTTTGCATCGTCAATGACAGCGTATTGCTTCCGATTATTTAGGTGTGATCTGAACCTATCATGGGCAACCCTTCGAATGCCATAACAGTGTAGTTTCGAGAGTAGTATGTTATGGTCCACACATTCGAATGCTTTTCGAAAGTCAAGAAATACAGAGATGACAGGCTTTCCTTCATCTATATTAGAATAAAGGAATTGTGAATGATTTAATATTGCCTGTGTTGTTGATTTTTTTAGAACGAAAGCCGTATTGTTAATCATCGAGAAATGATTTTTGTTCAAAATAAGAGTTCACTTTTTTTTAACACAATTTTCTCGAATACCTTGCTAATAATTGGTCGCACGGAGATAGGTCGATAATTGTTTACACAGGTTTTTTCCCATTTTTAAAGATAGGGGTTACGCTAGCAACTTTGAGGGAGTTCGGGAAAGTGCCTAGGAAGAGGCCCGTTAATAAGATTGGGTTATTAACGGGTTATTAGGTTAATAACATTGGATTTGAGCGGGGCTACAATATCAGCAATAACTTTTAGTACTTTGGTCGAAAACGTTTGTAATCCACTCGATTTATTTTTCAGGTTGTTTATGCACGCAATTACATTGGAAGAGATGGTAGGCGAAAAGAAAAAATAGTTGTGTTCTCCAATATGATCCTTGTATTCCAGGTGTTCAATAGGTTCACTTGGAATACCTCAGCCATAGTTTTCCCTATGTTTCCGAAGAAATTGTTAAAGAGATTAGCAATTTCTTTCTTCTCATGATATTTTACATTGTCTTGAACAACATATTCAATTTTCTTTTTAGCGGCGTTATTCGGTTTATAGCAAGAGTTAAGGAGGCGCCAAGTCTTTTTAACGTCCGCTTTGAATTGAGTTAACTTGAGCGTAAAGTAGTTCTTTTTGGATGTCCGTATCTGGTTTGTCACATAGTTTCTGAATCTGTTATATGTTTCTCTAGAGATTCGCTCTTCGCAAAGGAGGGCTAGGTACGCTTGACGTTTCTTTATATATTTCACGATGTCTCCCGTAATCCAGGGTTTTTGTTCATTTTTCGGTGTGACTGTACGAGGTACAATTGGGCAACAGTGATTGTATGCGGTCATTAGAGTTTCAGTCAACTTTACTACTGCTTCATCAATGCTCATTGCGTTATTGTGTTGAGAGAGGTGCAATTTTGGCATTGATTCATTTAGAACGGTGCGCATTTCTTCTAAATTTGATTCATTTACTTTACGATTTGAGTAAGTTTCAGCCCGTGGTTCGGTGCAAGCAATATAGACATTTTTCTTAATAAGAAAAACTGGAAAATGATCTGATAAGTCAGAAGTAATTATTCCAGTAAGAAAATCAGTTGGGTCTGTTATAAGATATTGTCAAGTAGTGTAGCAGATTCTGAGCAGATTCGTGTTGGTTTTGTGATGATCGGAAGGTGTACAAAAACTGATGGTGGAGTTAAAAAAAGTCCGGATTCAGATTTTTAATTGAATCAAACGAACGATTAGTAGCAACAGAAAAGTTAAACGAATCGATGGGCGAGGAGTTGCACTGATCGGGCCCGAGTGCAAACACGCAGCTCTTGCCCCGCGCCAGCGCCCGCCGCTTGACCCGAAAAACCTAGCCACAACGGCCTGTAGGTAAAACAAAGACTTTGAGCCTTCAAGGACATAGAATACCCCCGGAACCACTTCAACCCCTACCGAGGCAGCGGATAAGGTATCAGCTGCGGAATTGCGTTTCAATTCTAGTTATTCGTAATAAGTTATAAGTTCATAAGGTTTCAAGTTATAAGTTATAAGTTCATAAGGTTTCAAGTTATAAGTTATAAGTTCATAAGGTTTCAAGTTATAAGTTATAAGTTCATAAGGTTTCAAGTTATAAGTTATGAGTTCCCCAGTAATTATCAGTTATATTCGAATGCGTGTGTGGCGTTGCACCCTAATTGACCAGAGCACGAAATTGATACGTTGACAGCAAATCACAATGGCCAACCAACCCACGTACCCCTCAGTGCTTTCCAGTGGTTCGACGTAAGACGGAGAGGAGTAAACCGGCCCCCGGTGGCACCCAAGTCAACCTCGCACATCTCAATGTGCGTGTGCGAGTCCGTGTACGTGTATTGCTCGTCACTACCACTAAGAATGACTACCATGCGCACTTCAACAGCTGCCATTCATCGCTGTATGGCAAAACTCTAGTGCGAACATTTATTATTGTCTTGGACAAGCCGTAAATAGCCACTCAGGCTTAGCCAAGCAGAAATATGGTGAGAGGGTATCTTCTGGTATAATACTCGTAAAACAACGCTGGTGTAGGAGAATCCTCTCTTGAAAATTTCGTTTTAACTATAAAAAGAGAACATTTGTACAGCTAATGAACTCATGTCACGATACGAGCTTGGGCCTGTCGGCCTCTCGTTACCGATAGAGGAATTCAAACCTCGATAGTCAGGGACGGAAAATGATATTAATTTTTAAAATAATTTTAAAAATGCCTTTTTCTGTATCTTATGTACCGATTTCTCTAATATAGGAGTATTAAAGATAGAAATACACAGAACGAGGGGGTGACAGAAAGGTGGAAATTAGAAATAGCAGTGTTTGCGTAGTGCACCACGAGTTTACCTTAGATTTATCAGCATGGATAATAACGACAAAATTTGAAAGATTTAAACATATTTTTATTCTTGAACGTAAAACACGCGAGTAAAAGCACACAAAAATCTAAACGAAATGATTAAAAGGGCACGAGTGCAATAATGAAAAGTACACATGACATTCCTGATATAAAAATTCAATGCGACATGGTATTCAAAGAAAAGGAGTGTAATGCTCACGGAGAATACAGATTATCAGTTACTAAGCGTGAGCAAATGATTAACGGTTGCACAAAATTTAAGGCAAATTCTAAATAACATGAGATCTCGAAGTAATGAGGACAACGCATGACAGAGGAACCTCCTTGCTCACCACAAGGTGTTAAAATGTTTAGATTTTTGAGAGATATTAAAGAATAATCCTAATCTAAACTAACGAAAACTCTGAAGGAATAAGTCTAAAAAGTGCAAATTTCAATTTAATAAGACTCCTAATAATTGAGTCGAGAAAATCAGACTATAATCTGGAAAACATCTTAAATTTCATTCTGACATGTGTGTATTCCTTAGCGGGTTACCAGACTCATCTCACCTCTGCTAAGAAGCCCAAGGTCTCTCCTAATTGCTCGTCAAGAGCTCTCTCGCAATTGGAAGCGAGAGGAGCTCGAATGAGAGAAGAGGCAGCAATCTTTGCGTAGTTCTGCGTGAACGTTTGGGCATCTGAGAACTTCTGCAGCAGACGAATTTTTCCAAAAAACAATTCGAGCTCATCTTGGTATAGATTTCTCGTTGATAGGTATGGCAGATGATGACCATCCAAAACAGATCTCAATGAAAGAATGACAGTTAGGGATTGGATTAAACTTTGGATGAAGCGGGCAAGCGGCATCTCCGGGCAATATTCAAGTCTTCCAATTCTTGTAACTATTTAACAGCCTCCTTCAAAAATTGAATGGGTGGTGATCGAGAATAGATTGGTTTTCGAAGTGGCACTGGGTCTTCTGACATTGAATTCAAGACATCAAATATGTCATTCATTTCTTTCAAATGAGTGCTTGTTGCTATAACAGAAGAGCCTATTTTACCCTTAGCAATGCAGGTATCAATAGCAGCAGAACATGAATTAGAGAGAACTTGAGCAGCTAATCTCACTTTCATTTTGGCACAAAATTTCAAGTTCTACACATTTTTATTGGTAACACGTTTCATTCTTTGAAGGGATTTGTCCCGGTATAACTGGAAGACAGTTCCAACATCTTCCCAACTAGCTGGCGCAGAGAAGGATGGAACATTTACATCTCCATTCAACAGAAAGTTCCGAGCGCTTTCTAGTAAGTGCGGAGGATCTCTAAATGCAAAATAGCTTTGGTGATTAATTGTAATCTTTGGGTTAAGTGGTGTGGATCCAAGGGTTCTCAAAGCTGTTTCAAAATTAGAGCCTTGATCAGAAGTATTGCCCAGAACTAAGAACTCTTCATTTTCCAATATTTTGTTCGCAATTGTGATTACTACAGCAACTTCAGCAGACTTCATAACCTGGACACACAAATAATAACCAATGGAAAATTTCCAATGATTTCTCACACCAACTGTCATACACACAGAGCAGATGATGCCAACTTCCTTGAACGAGTCACGCCGTCATCCTCAAATCCAATAATAAGATCCTTGCTCTGATTGTAAGCAAGTCCCTTTCTCAAAGACATTTTATCTAAAAGAATGAGTGTCGGCCTATCAGCATGAGTTTGCGGGTTTACCTTAAATTTCATCATCTGAACATTTCTTTTTGCAACTCCCGGAGACACTTCAAAGTTTTCATCAATCGTTGAACAATTGACAGCGAAGGCAAGGGCAACATTCTCCTCAACAAATTGTATCCGGATAAGTTGCAGCTTACATGGATATTGACAACCATCCATATTTGATAGAGTGTGTACCTTCTTCTGCCTTTCAGTTTCATTTTAATGAATTCACTCAAGTGTGGTCCCAGCTCTGGGTACAATTGAGTTAGCTGCGTGTATGTGTTGAAACGCTTGTACTGAACAGGTTTCCTTTTCCTACCAGTGATCAGAACGTCTGGGGCAATGCACGAACAATAATGATGGCTCATCAGCATTTACCTGGGCTACTCTAGGGCTGAAACTTTAAAGAAAATGGTTTTTGTTGGCTTTTCGTGTAATATTTTATTTTTCCCAGATATCGATGCTAATCATGTGCAAGTTTACATGTCCCTATCGTTACTTTCATGATCATAACCTTTGTCAAAATCAATTACTGCGTGTCCTTGAAGCTTCAATAAATATAAAACTTCTGTCTGGTTTAATAGTTTCTTACTAAAACTATGGTTAATAATCTCTGAGGATCATTGATCATTTCAGTAATTTGTTTTAAAAATTCGCGATGAAATGAAATAAAAGTATATTTTTATGATATACGAACAAATTCTAGGAAAAAATACTTTAGCTAAGAGTTCTGCTCCGTGTCCACGAAAGTGTCCGTTTCTAGTTATGGGCTTGCCTGGTGTGTTTGGGCTCATTTTAACAATTGTGCTCAAATTATTATGACCATTGTATTTATTTTAATTAGGAAATTTTTTATCACCGAAAGTTATGTTTTCCACTCCTTGGATAACCTGAGCGCGGCCGAACATGTGTCCAACGTTTCTTTCGCAAATGGATTTTGCATCATTTGGTTGGACTGGAAAGTAAGAACACGCAAGCCTGCAACTGCTTGTCGAAGTACTTGCGCAGTGTTCCATTCTCAGAACCTAAAAGTGTTAGAAAAAATAGCATTCCAGTTTTACAAGTTAAACACAGATAAATTTGCACGACAGCTATGAAACGATCTGATCACTCTCCGGAGCAAGGCCAACACTGGTTGAGAGTACGAGATAATAGTATCTATGTCTATGGTGTTAGACGGTAATTTTTCACTTGGCCTCTGAATTTTTATTAGATGGTTGAATGGATTAAATTTTAGGGGGCCATAATTTGTTTCGTGAGGGTAGTTTTATGCATTGTGTTTTCAGGAGCTTTTGGTTTCTCTGTCACACTCATCGTTCATGTATAATACATTACTCGTAACTCATACTAATCACGTCTTGAACGTCCACAAACGTTATTGAACAGCTGCTGGTCCAGCACACTGCTTACTTAAAAAACATGTTCGCATTTTGAGTTCAGAAATAAGATCTTTTTGCGTATGAATTTTCACGCGAATTACCGAAGAATGTTCCAGGTTTCTCTACCTTGACCCAAATAACTTCTGGAAATGTTTTAACAAATGCTTAGGAATTACTCGAAAAATATTTTATACATATTTAAAAACTTTCATTGAAGAAAAACTGCTGCATGAAATTACGCTTTACGCCATCAGGACAAAACTGCAGGCATGCGGACAAAAAGAAATAAATACAGATATTGCGTGAAGTTTGAGGATTACAAAGAGGAAGGACAAGCACTGTTGATTTCCTGGCATCGCTAGCGAAGTCCTGAGTGTTTCTAATTGTGAAGTTCTCCTTTTCTGCGAAATAAATTCTAGCAACTTGCATTATTTTGTTGAATGGTGTTCAGGATAAAAAAATGGCACATAAAATATTGTTGAATAACATTCACCATACACTAATACTACCATGGTAGCCTACAATAGCATGATACTGACATATTGTCAAAAGCTTAGCAGATTGGTTCTGTTTATAAAATATTCGTTTTCATTTCACTTTTCGTCCATGTAATATTAGTACATGAAAGCATGTGTTGGTTTTTCTTCAAGTGGTAATTAAAAGTTATCGGATGAATTGATCATCATTTTTCGCGCATTCAAGACTCGTGGGCCATTACGGATTAACAACTGTTTCAGAACAGCAATACCTAACTTT
The DNA here is from genome assembly GCA_014220935.1 of Platorchestia sp. MABIK. Taxonomy (NCBI): domain Eukaryota; kingdom Metazoa; phylum Arthropoda; class Malacostraca; order Amphipoda; family Talitridae; genus Platorchestia; species Platorchestia sp. MABIK. The sequence goes on along the minus strand of JACJUY010001385.1, from coordinate 118,376 downwards.
CAAATGGGCATACTAAACTAATGTTAAATGACTAACTTAGTGAACAAAATACGGATGTAACAAAAGCAGTTTATTTCAAAATTTCGCAAATTTTTCAGCATTTTTCTCTTCACTATTGTCGAAAATCTCCATGCTAAGAAGGATTTTCTAAAAGAGTATAACACACACACTCTGGACATTGCACTCTCAATACGTAAGCATTACTTAGAGGAAAAATTACTAAAGAAATCTTCATTGGGTGCTCCACAGTTTCATCTCCCTAGAAAAAGCTGAATGTCACGCTCAATTTAACAATGATAGAGTACGTTTGAGCTATACTTCAAGGCACAGAAAAACCGAATCGAGGTATAAAAATTGACAGCAAGGTGGTAAACTCGTGAATATTTGAAAAATAATACTCGAATAGTATATGATACTTAACGTAAAATTAGGTGCATTTGTGTAGCGCAAGTCATGCACATAGTTCTTGAATTTTCTTAGAATTTTTTTTTATCGAAAAGACGGTAATGCGGTTCTTGTATTTTGAGGTCTCCTTGTGGAGGACGTTTACTAGGACCGGTAGGAGAGGAATCCTTATCTAATGAACGCTTTATATGTACGAAATAACTCGTGGCTTTACCTTCTCCGCTTGGGTTGGCTTCCGGGCCCGCACTCCGGCAACTGTTCTGACGGCAAGTTTCAAGCTCGAGTAGTCATCAGTTTCAGCGCAGGAGAGTGTTGCTTCGTCTCAGAGGTGGAAAACTCTAGCATTCTGTCATCGTTACCTCGTGAGGAATTTGACAAGCTAATCTCGTAGCCGACCATTGTACGGCATGAACCCACTGAAATGATAGTACACATGAGCACTTGACCTGAACAACTAAAGCAATTGTTTGTAGCTAAATTTCAGTGAACGTTATTTACATTATACATTTTCATGTTATATGTCAAGATAATTTATTTAAAAACACTTGTAGAATGAGGCATCACTCGATACTTTGTGATACACAATAGAACAAACATTAGAGTTTTTTACTCACGGATATTCCCACGAGGGTAACACGGAGAAACGAGCCCACTTAAAGAATGGCAGATATTGACTCATGAGCTCTAGCGTTGTTCAACCGCTTCACTGGGTCTCTGTGTTCTGATTGACGTTGAGTTGGAGCGTAGTTCTGGTGAGTTACCTAGCGATGACTGTTTTATTCCAATTAGGATTTTTTACTGCTAAATAAAACTATTTATATCTATTGTACTTAAAGTAATTTAAAATTCTATGAATCATATTTTGAATGTATTGTTTATTAGGATAATTTTGAGATTAGGTTGAGACTATTAGCTTTTAAAATAATATTTTGACACGAGGTAAATTAAAATAGTACCTAGTGGGGCAACGAGCCCAGGGTGCCCACGAGGTAAAACGCCTATGGTGGGCTCATTGCCCCTCTGTGAAGTTTTGTGTATTTTCTAATTATTAATGTCATCTTATCTTTTTTCCAGATAAAATGTGATGCGCAGGTTTAAAAGGAAAACGAATAAGGTCAATTGTTCCCGAATTGAACCCCATAATGCCTTGGAGGAAATTCAACGTGACAAATCCCTGAAGGCCACAAGTGCAAAGTTCAAAATACCGAGAAATTTATTCGTTACGTATAATCATCTGAAGTCACATTTTTATATTCCCACTTGCATTCAGCGTTTTTCTTATGGTTCGGTAAATTATTTTACAAAAATTTTTTTTCACAGTTTGTGAACTATCCAAATTCAAAGTTTGCATGACGACCGAGCAGACAAAATTTAGGTTGAGCATTTCATTCGATGACGGGAGTCTGTATCCTAATTTCAAGTATATGCTCCGATTTGATGACCAAACTCACGAAGTGAATAACGGGTCAGAGATACTCACAAAAATTTCCCAATGCTTCGGCCTTCTTCTCTTCACCCTCACTCCTTACGTCCTCGACGAAAAGTGGGGAAACGCCGCCGTCTATTAATTACCAGATTCAGGCAATTTTTTGCTAGGATGATTGTGTTGTGTAGTTTCGTTTCAACACAAGAGGTTTATTTAGCAGTAGCTGCAAACAGCAGTTTCAGTAGCTTTAGACTACTAAGGCAGGAGTAAGGAAACATTGAAAAGCACGTATCAGTGTATTGGGCGGCAGTCGGTAAAATTATGCATATGTGATTCATTTCACTTTACTTTGATTCACTTCACAGTGATTCACTCGGCTAATAAACAACCATTAGTGTTCAACTTGTGCTAGCCATATTTTGTTAGGTAAGGCTGTGAAGCGTTCTATTGAATCGAGCTGATGATAAACCTTTTGTTTTAGTCTGCATAGAATTTGAGGCTTTTAAACCAGTATTTCGTACAATGTTGTCTACTTTATTTCACATTAATGGATGGTGTGTGTGATTTATTTGTTGATTCGCATCAGTGCACAATTTAGTTAAATGTTATAAAAAAGAATTACTACGTAATGTACGCGCCTTACGTATCTGTTATTCCTTTCTTTCTTCCTTTCAATTGCAACTCTTTTGAAAAAGTTTTTTATAATTAACTTTTGGAAACCTCAACGAAACTTTGATATATTTATTGTTTCGTGCAGAATTGTAGAGAGTTAAATGAATTGGTACTCAAATTGTTATTTTTACTCACTGGTCATTCTAAAGTTTGTCTTTATAATCCATTGTGCTAAATTTCTTCATTTTTTAATTGTGAGTTTTCATTTTATTTTATGTTTCTTTACTTACTGGCACGCAAAGCGTCCTGGTGTTTGAAGATAGCGCTAATTAATGCATTAGGAGTGCTACAGTTTAATATTTATTAGTCCTTTGACCTCTGTGATTAGTCAAGTCTTATGTATTACAAGTCCTTTCTTAGATTTGAATACTTAGTTTTATGTTGTCTCTTTTGTATAGATTTTGGAATTTATAGCCAGAAAATGTTGACACGTGCCCTGAGCGGTGGTGTACCAAATGTGATTTTATATGAAAATAGTTGAATGTCAGCAGGCGAATGTCAGTACAACTTTTCAAAAAAAAGGTAAGAACAAGTACCCGATGACTAACGTCCTATCTGCCTGACATTTGCAGAATGATGGAATGATTGCTCAAAATCAGAGTGACAAGACATCCCTATAGCCAAAATTTGATCGCAGGCACTTAGGTCGGGCTCCGGGTAAAATACAGCTGTCTCAAAACCTACTTGACTTCTTTAAAGGAAATCAATCGAATTTTACATTGAACGAAAATCGTAGACCTCTTATACGTTGCCTATCAGAAAACCTTTGATAAAGTTCTCATCACGATTTCAGCCTCTGGTATTCATGAAACTACTCTTAATGCATCGAAACTGGCTCACTGGTCGTAGTCAAGAGTAGTGATTCACGAGTAATTTAGCGACAACGCAGAAAACTTTAAGGATTCCATAACGAACAGTTCTAGCTTCGCTGCTTTTCATTATTTACATACATCAACGACTTTGTTAGCGAAATCTCAAATAAAATTAACAAAACAGTTATTGACCCAAAACTTTGCCGCACGGTTTTCACCGAATGAGACAAAATTACTGTTGAAGCAGACCTGAACTTTCTCATTGACCTAAACCCGGTAAACGAGCTTTCTCATCGTCAAATACTTATTATGGACATTTGAAATAATCATCAAGTCCTACATACCAGGAATGACAACTTTAATTTAAGTTACAGGCCAAGAAATAGATCGTGACATTACTCATCATCAAAGATCTCTAGCATGACAAACGAGCTGTAAAGACCGTCAAGAGTGCGAGCAAAATTTTTGACTTCATAGCAAAAAACTTTGGATACTAGTGAGCGGAGATTATGCTATCCTTCTTTGAGGCACAAGTCCGACCACATCTACATTATCCAGTGCAAATCTGGTCCCCTATCCTAATACGATATTTCAAAAAAACGAAAAGAATTCAGCGTAACGTCACGAAAAGGATTCCAGAGGTCTGTGGCCTCGGTAACCAGCCGTGTTGCTTACTGGCTAGCCTCATTTTCCTTCAACAAATATATTTATGAGGTAAATTAATAAAGACGCACAAATACGATAAACGCTATAATGATGTCGTCCCAGAAAACTTTTTGACACAGAACAATATCAATATTAATGCCACTTGCTCGTTAACATCAGCTTAATGTTGAAAAAAGAGAGTAATCTTTGCTCAAACATTTCTGAAAATATGTAGAAAATTGGAGGGCAAATATATAGTGTCCTAACCCACAAAATACTGAATTTTGGGCCAGTACTAAGCAAAGTGGGATAAGCGACAGCGTTTTGCAAATATCCTAAACAAGGAATTGCTAAGTTGTTTAGGCCAGTCTGGCGCACCCAAATGAGTGGGGCGTCCTGACTGGCTGTGGCATAATCGTAGCCGCATGTGCATGTTACCATGGCAACGATGAGCTGTTGCACCACAGTGCAGAGTTGCATCATGCGTGCACTGGATTATTTTAGCGGCAGGTTCATTTTCAGATTTACCGAAATTGGTACGTAACAAATTTGGTGCGATCTGCTCCAAATGACACTTTATTGTACATTTACGAGAAGTGAACCGTCAGATCACTAAAACAAAGTAACATCTGCAGAACTAAAATTGTGTGGCTTTATTGTCGAACATAACATACCCATTGCTCTATTAGATCATTTGCCTAGACTCATTTCTATGGTATGTTTTGACTCAAAATTAGCCAAAGATATCAAGAGCGCACGAACGAAAGGAACTGGCATTTTTTCAAATATAATAATCCTCAATTCTTTAAACAGCCTTGTATCTAAACTAAATGCGTCGAAGTTCTCCCTTATTATTGACGAAACAAACAGATGTTTCTACTTTCAAGCAACTTGTTGATCTGGTTATTACTATTTCCCTATCTCCGTAAATTGCATTATGAAAGTTTTTTGCAGGTGCCAGTGAAGCGTCACAACCACACCCCACTGAACCTTCAGAGAAGTAAAACATTTTATTACACTATAAATGGTCACAGAGCGTACAAGGCAGTGTTTTGTTCTACAATGGGAATCTCACCATAGTGTGTCACCCATATAATCGAAAAGAAAGTGAAAGCAGGAATTGTTTTGATAGATAAAAGAGGCAAGCATGTGCCTGCTAACAAAATTTTACCTGAGATGGGAAAAAAGAGTCACGATTCTTAATAATTTCCCAAAGTACAAATCCCACTACAGTGATAGTCCTAAATTACATTTCAGTCCTGATCTTACCCACCGAAAAATACATTCGTTGTACACGGAGAGAAATCCTGATCATCCCGTTAGCTCATTCGGTTTCATGAGGAAGCTCAAAAAATACAACGTGGGAATAAACTTGCCAAAGAAAGACACGTGTGCTAGGTGAGATCAATTAAAGATATAAAATAGAGTAAATCTGGGTGTTAAAGAATTAAGACCTATAGAAAAAGATCATAAGAGCACATTACACTTGCTGAACTGGCACACAAGGAACTAAAGGAAACAGTAGAGGAATGTCACCAGCCTAGTTCCCGCCTACTGTGCTTCACGTTTGACCAAGAGAAAACTCAGCCGATTCCTTTCTTCAACACTTCTGTTGCTTTTCGTGAGGCAAATGTGGTTGTACAACATCAGCGTAAATACATCCACCCCTGGACAACCGGATTCAAGACGCCATCAGATTGACACGCCAGAGGAGCTCGACCAATACCTGATGCTGCAAGTGGAAATATCATCGAAACAGCTCTTGAGTGATTAGGCTTGGGTGATCACCTCAATTAGATATCTTGTCACTATCATAACATGTAACTGTCACTGATTATATACAGTTATGTCACTTATGCCTAAAATTTTATAACTTTACACTATAACTATATAACTTCAAGCTGTACGACTGTTAAAGAACATGAATTAACAGATGTATGTGAACATTTATGACAACTGTATCTAAACTTTGCAACAACGCCGTCAACAATTTGTACCTACCAATGTTATAATGGAATTTAGATTTCCACCTTGCTCGCTTTCCCACCTTATTTGTATGTAATTTTTTACCAGTAAGGTAATTTTTACGTTAGATTGTCATTGTCGCCAAAAGATTTTAAAACTTAATACCTGTTGTTTGTGAACTTTGTGACAACGTCTTCAGCAATTTGTACGCACCGATGTTGTGATATTGAACTCCAATATTATTCGCTCATGGACTGAGTATGGGTGTACTCACGAAATCGCGCTAGATTTTTTTACTCTGTTCTCTCATACTTCCTAAGCTAGTTTTTAGACAGAAATATCGTTTTAAACTTGCTCTGTATTTCGTTTTTAAGTTTTATATTACTCACTGCTTACTGTTTACTAATTTTAAATGACTGATCATGCTGATGTATTCCATGAAATCGACCCAGATCTCAATCATTTAAACAGACTATATCCAAACCTAAACGACTCTGAAAACGGCATGCATACTAGTATATCCAAATTCAATGAAACTGCACGAATAACTCGCAACAATTTTTCGCTCCTGTGTTGGAATTGTAGGTCACTCTATCCAAAATTGGAAGAGATACAATGTACCATTACTGAACTCAAGTATAACCAAGACGTGATTAGCTTCACCGAAGGCTGGCTAGATGACTCAACCAAAGACATGATTAGATTGGAAAATTATCATAGTTACCATTCGTTACGAAAAAACAAGTGAGGCGGAGGCATCAGTACGTACATATCTAAACATATAGACTCGAGAATCATAGCAAGTGCAACAATGAATCGGGATTCGAATAGAGTCACTATTCGTGGAACTGTCTAGAGATGGTAAACGAATTGTGCTTGGAACGGTGTATAGGCCTCCTACAGCCTGTCCTACATCCTTCCTGAATGAGCTCAATCGTATTATTTATCAGTTCAACAGGTCCTTGAGGATACAATGACATAATCATTTGAGATGACTTCAATTATGATCTACTAAAACAAGAAAGCTATGAACCAATCTCTAATTTCCTAAATGCCTCTCAGTCTAAATCATTCCTTCTGTGCGGAAATCCAGATAGGTCGCCTTATTACGAAGGCTGCCACTCGAAGCCATTTTATTTGTTTAGTTGACCAGGCACGATTTGTGCGTTTTCAGTAGGTAAGGTTCTGGTGAGGTGACTACGACATTAAAAGTATGTTTACTTAAAATCACCCGCCATGCAACCCTCGGCAGTCTCGCCCCAGATTTCGCCCCGCACAGTGCTACTGGTTCAGTCGCCGCTACAATCCTGGCGTTGCCGTGACGAGAGCTGCGTATTGCGCGAAGCTTTGGGTCACTGGGAGGTGCCTGTTGGTACTGCTGAAGTTTGGCGCCAGAAGACGAGATGTTGAGGGGGGAGCTCAACGGTCACTCCGTAATGGAGCAGAGTTCGCCTCTTCGCCCGCTGACGTGTGACCTGACCGCACCCACGTCAAGTTCGCACATTCTGAGTGTGCGTGCGGTAGTCCGTGTACGTGTACGGCTCGTCACCACCACCCAGAATCACTACCATGCGCATTTCAACAGTTGCCACATGTCGCTGTGTGACATAATTATAGTGCGAACATTCATTATTCTATAGCTCTGCCATAAAAGTATAATTAAAAAAAAAATACACTATGTTTCATTTTACACTTAAAAGTCACTGCTGTTTTAAACGACAAACTTTATAAAATGAGTTACTACCATGCGCACTTCAACAGTGACACACGTAGCTGTATGACTTAACTCTAGTGCGAACATTTATTTTTCTTTAGCTCTGCACTATAAGTATTATTTATTAATGAAATAAAATACGTTATTTTTCATTTTATACTCAAAAGTCTCAGCCGTTTTAAACGACACATATTATACAATGAGTTAAACCAAATTACAGCGCACTTAATGCGATACTGACGCATGTCATAATGTATTGTTCGTATGTCAAAATGTATTGTTCGCATGTCACAATGTATTGTTCGCATGTCACAATGTATTGTTAACAATACAAATCTTATTTAGTTTCTATTATAAATTGGAAGTTAATTCGAGAAATTACCTAGTGCTACATCAATTGAAAAAAAATATTTTAGTGCCTAAGCGTTTTTAAGTTGCATTTTTTGCATATTTACGCCAAATGAATTCGATTCCTTTACTTGAAAATTTAACAAAAAAAATTTTTGTACTTAATGCAGTATAATTAATTGTCACTTCCCTTTCGTTAATATAATTTTGGTTGCAAAGTGCTAAATAAAAGAACCTCTATGCTCACATTGGGGAGAAAGGAACCTTAACGCTTACATACCAAGTAATAAATGCTATGGATTTCATCACATATATTGCACCTTTTCGTTTGAGTCAAGAAATTGTGTACAGCCTCTGTACACACCACTTCCCCTATCATATATGACATACAAGGATAATGCTTCGTCAATGCGGGATTATTTTCAGTGGCGCTGCCGATAATGAAACAGTTTTCAAATGAACATTTATACGTGTGATCACACTACTTAATACTACAAAGTTGGTTCATTTTTTCTGTCTTTACGTGACAACTATAATATATTAGACGATATTTAAAGTCCTTTTCAAAACTTTCCAGGTGGGTAATAAAAAGTGTATTATAAATTATAGATTTTTACCGGAAATAAAATTTAATTAAATATGTGATACATTATTTCATAAGTTATTTATCTCATAATCATTCATTATTTACAATGAAAGAAATGGAGAAGAAGTACTTTAAAAGCATTCACTTTGAATGTTTCGAGTCTTGGCTCATTCTCAACAAAAAATCTGCAAATAAAATAATAGACAAGTTAGTACACCCCAAATTACAGAAGCGCAGAATATAAGCACGAAAAGAAATACATAGAATAGTAAAAATTGTAATTCATCGGTTGATTATTTTCAGAGGGTGTGCACTCAGCATTTCAGTCAGAGAAGGTTTGAGTTTATGAACGAATAACGACTCTAAAATACGTAGGTCTAAGTTGACATTTCAAGTATCTAATATTTTAAATTTGCTAATGTCAATAATCTGTTCACAGAAACCAATACTACAATGTTCTTTTATACTAGAATGAGTAGAAGTAAGCAAGCGACCTGTACGATGTACGATGCAGGTAAGTGCATAATCTAACTGCATTGCGACATCTCGTAACGCATTATAGACGATACAACGACTTCTGGCAATGAGATTAACTCTGGATCAGTGGACAAGACGCATCCTTCACGCACACGGACGCTGCAACACACGTACATGAAAATGTGCGAACTTGACGTGGGTGCGACCGGGAAGCGCTAGTGCTGCCAGATACCGCCAGATCTTGCATGCACCTGCGATGCATGCCAGATGCCGCCATTCTACCAATCATTCTCTATCGAAACTACATTTTTATTAGGATAAGAAGACAAAAATATTACGAATACTGTGTTTTGTTTTCTTAGCCAGAAATATTAACCAGCAATTATATTAACTGAAGTATGTAATAACTAAGCAACGACAGCTTTTTGAACGTAAATATTGTTCACTTCACCTGACTATGAACTAATGTGACACAATACGATGACAGTCTTTAAATGTGTGTGTTTAGCTACCGACTCTCCAAGTAGTTCGTTCATTGTCTCTAGAGTTCGGTCCGTTGATATCTATTATTTGTATTCCTGCAAAAGAACGAAATACTAATGAAATTCTCACAACTTATCAAGACGAAAATTACGACAGCAATATATAATTGCATAATTTTCAATATTTTAATGTTTTTATACAAATAAACATGTAGTTTCGATAGAGAATGATCTGTAGAATGGCGGTAACTGGCATGCATCACAGGTGTATGCAAGATTTGGCGGTATCTGGCATACAGCATAGGTGATCATGAAAGAATGGGGGCAGCGGCTAGCATTTGACACGAGCGCGCCCCGGCCTCGACAGAATATTGCTTTAAACTGGGGTTTTGGCAGGGGTTTTTAGTATTGTACTAGTGTACCCGGCTATCCGCACATAAAAAGTTTACGTGTTTTTTTATCAAATTAAAACGATTTCTCGCGAGATTTACGATTTCATAGCAATCCTGAAGAACATGCAGTCACTAGGAAGAAAAAAGCAGTAACTATGCTACCATCCAGTGTGATTGTAATCTCGTGCGGAGCAATTGACATGAAAGAATCTCGACTTGGAGAGGTCCAAATATCAGTAGTTATTGAGAAGACGCCATCTTCGTTAGCTCGCTTTTTGTATATCCCCTGAAATGGCGAACTAAATTTGGATAATGAGGTTCGGAAGACGGGAGAGCTGGGATACCAGCACGCCCATTGCGCCCCTCCAGCACCGTGCCCCGATCCCTGTCACGGGAGAACAAATATTTAGTAATAAGAAAATAGAGTCGAAAACGACTGCTCATAAATTTGTGAATTAGAATATTGGTTGAACATAAATTTAGGTCACGCCGCAAAATTTGACGGGTCAGAAAGACCGCGTGAGCAATTTAGGAACAGCGAAGCGAGGATCAGGTATTGAGTGAAAGCCTAGTCTTGCAGAATATATTGCAGGGCTAGAGAGTTCAGCTTAAGTAGTCAAGTAATTGATAGGATTAGCTGTAATCAGACTAATTCAAGTCGTGGTAAATATGCTAAATCCTACATTAATTATAGTAATTAAATATAAAGACTTGAATGTCAGTACTCTAAACCTAGAACACGAAATGTATTAATTAGTAATTTGTTGTAACAATTGTCGTATTAATGTAAAACAAGAATTAAATTGGTTTGCGGCAACGTTACACAAAATTTAATCTCCCATTTTATTTTAAGGTAAGTAAGGCAAATTCTTTGAAACTGCAACTGACGTCACTCCTTAAAAAATGTGGGGCTAACCATTACGGTGACTCACGTCAGCTAAATTGACGGTGCCATGATCGGCTAGTCTTCTCTGCCGACCTTCTGCCTCCCGACCTTCTGCTTCGCCACTCGAGTTCGGCTGCTTAATTAATACAAATGAAGAGAAGTACAGCAGGTCAAGTGCGGTGGAAGGCTCGTAGGCAACGACGCTGTGCAGAGGTTGCTTATTCTTCGGTGAATGCGAGAAGAAAACTTTATTGTACAGTACATCGAATGGTTGCGCCTTTCATTTACGTAAATTTTTAGTAACGTTTTAAGTAAATTTTTATGGGAGTTATTTACGTTAAAAAATGTTTGCCATAAAGAATCCGGAGAAAATCGGCAGGTTTTCTACAGAACAATGCTTTATTAGAAGTATCTTAAACCATCGTTTAAGATACTTTTAAGATACTTTTATGTATCGTTTAAGAGTGTAGAAATTGCAGTGTGCACCATTTAGAATTTATAAGAATGAAACTGAATTTGCGCGACAAATTGAGCAGATCTGAGTCTAGGGAATGAAATTTCAAACTTTTTACTGCGATGCAGTTCCTTACCACTCCGCTCCGCAACCCTATGTGCTGATTTCCAAAGCCTAAATCATGAAGTTAGAACTCTTTTTAATTAAATATGAGCCAACGTTTAACAACCTAGGAGGGTGTCAGATGTTTCTGCACATAAACCTATGTAGATACTTCAAAATGAAATAAATACCATTTCACCCTTACAAAAGAAGTCTCCAGCTGTGATGTTGAGCGCCTCTGTAATACATCAATATATGTTTGACTGCTGCGAGCTGTCCTACATTGCCAATACTTGCTCTAATTATTTGCGAGCTGTCCACAGCACACAACCGACTCCCATCGTATCCGCAATAACCTACCCAAACAACTCGTTATATACTGTCCAGAAAAGTATTTTGTTTTAAAAAGAAACCTTTTAATAAAAGTTAAAGTTTTCTTGATTTTACTAGACTCTCTAAATTATTACTCCGAATTTTTAATTCTTCCGTTCTCAAGTATTCAGAATCTACCCACATTTTAAAACCCGTCCGTGAATTGATGAATGTGATTGGACGGTGAAACTTCAAAAAGTTTGCTTGGATTGATTTTGGTTGTATGTTTTTACTGTCTTTTTATTGTGAGATATTTTTGACGTTCTTAAGCTTCAATTTAATTCTGTAGAAGCCTCGGTGGACAGTTCATAAAACAAATTGTAAATTTTTTACCGTGATGTATTTAGTTACGGTGTTTGTTTTTTATTACTCAGTAAAATTTGCAACTTTTTAATCGTTTCATTTTGTTCTCAATGTAAGCACACAAAATTGGCATGGTTTCTACAGCATCATAAAGCTACATATCTGAGTTGTACTCTAAATGAAGTTGATTGTTGTTCCCTTTCTTTTAGTGGAGTGCAATCAGACTCTGTACAAATTTACTCTCAAATAATTTTTCAAGAATAAATATTGAGCATTAATTTATGTTGATAGACTCCGTAGCAAACTACTGTTTTTATCCAACTGCGTATTATGAATGCAAGTACTTTGTTGAAATAAGTTGTGTACAGTGTATTCGTAGCTAACAGTATAACTTACAGTGTAGTTCAGATGTCCCCGTCATTTTGAATATTTTACTCAACTAGATGCGCAGAATGTTAACGCAAGTCAAAATTGAGACGATTATGTGTCGTCAAAAACATTGCATTTCACTTCTAACTTTGGGTCAGATCAGTAACGCCAATATGTGTTCCAGGCGCAAGTGCCAAATTTCTCCTGACAGTCCTTACTTTCACGGTAATGCTGGTTGGAACTGACGCGATGAATAATCAAGAAATCTTCGCGAATTAAATTTCGGCAGCATACTTTTTTGAACAGTTGCTTCAATAACAAATGCTCAAATCCTAATAACACAAAGTGAAAGCAACATTATACTTAGAATTTTGACAGTTTATGTAACAGACTTGATAAAAAAGTATAATTTTATAGTAACAAATTCTGCTAAGGGAACAGTTTCTGTACGCTTTCGAAAACTAGGCACGGCGTGGAAAATTTCTGCGGTTTCAAACGACTCCACGCCGTTTTTGAGGTCCTTCTTATGGGCTGTAACGCAGTTGTGGGGCTTCAAACAAGTTTGTCTCAGTTAGGGACCAAAGCATAAACTCAAACGGTTCGGGCCATCCGAATTGGAAGGCTAAAAATGTTTCTTTCAGAACCGCACACCAACCTCTTGAGCAAGTTAATGGTTTTACTTGCCAAATTAAGAGTGCAAGGCGAGTCCTGTTGGAACGTAAACTTCAAATGTGAAGCCTTGGCCTTCATTCTTGGAATGATTTTTGTTTGCAAGATATCGCAGGAGGATTCAATATTTTCTTTTTCGTTGTCAGCGAAACAGTGGGTGAATGCGTCACCCTCATTTGAAATACCGCGATGGTTCATGACGGTAGAAACTAAAATATACTCAGACCCCTGCAAAAGTTAGCTAGTTTTTGATCGAAAGGCATGCAATTGAATATAAATTTATTTTTGAACCACGCTCTTTATGCAGTATAACCTTCAGTGCTTTTATTATTATTACTGCTCCTTATTTTTAGCTTAAAACAATTCAGATGTAAATCTCTCTGGGCATTATTTGATCAATTTAATGTCAATTAATAAAATTTGTCTAATTTTCTAGGCCTTAGAAACTCGTTTCCCCATCATTTGGGAAATGTTGTTTTACATCCTCCTTGAAAAAATTGGAGATGTTAACTCCCGTCAAACTATTTATATATATATATATTTCATCACCAATAATCTATCAACACTATTTTTAATGGAATAAGACGCCAGGTGTCTCTCCTTAAGTTAATCGATGAATTTCTTTTTGAGCGTGATTTTTCCTGCGCTGTAGCAATGGGAATCTCGTTGAACGAACACATTAATTAAGTAAGTTTTTACACAATAATTTCCACATAATTGATTATTTTCTTGAGAAAAACGCTATTCTCACAGATATTGAACACAAATTTTATTTGCGTGCATAACGTCAATTACGGGTGCAATATTTTTCGCACGCAATTTAACACAGTGTTAATATAAAAGAACAAATTCAGAATGAATCTCTGAACACATGCCGTTGTCAAGATGTCTTCCATTTCGGTGCAAGTTTATGAAGGCTCATTGCATAAATATGAACTTAGATTTATCAGCGCACCTTTTCAGTGGAATGGTGCACACATTTTTTGAATTCCTCAAATTTGGAAAGAGTGACATCAGTTTTCGTGTTTCTGATAGATGCAGCTACCCGTACTTCATATCGTCTATGAACAGAGCCAGGCTTGCCAGCATTGGTGAAACATTGTGATGGCTGCCGAACTTCGATTCCAAAGAGTAATGTTGAGAAAGACAATGTTAACATGAAGGTCAATGAGGACTTCATAACAATTTGCACTTAAATTAACCAGGTCCTCTTACCGAACATCACCAATGTGTTCAATAAAATGGAATTAGAAGAAAATACGACAACATTTTAATTCCCAGGCAAATACCTTCAAACGTAGGAAATGAACACATGCTCTATGATATGGTTCCAATTTTCAAACAACGTCAACAAGTTCAATGAATAATAAAAAATTAGTTCGGGAAATTGCGACGGACCTATTTTTATTCTTCATGTGATAGAACAAAGCGAAAAACTAGGATCTATGTCGATGGAGCAACTTTAAATTCAGGCGTTTGTTGAATAGCTTCTTTACTTAACACACGAGCTGAAAGCCACACCTCTGTTGCCTCACGCAGGTGTTCAGGCAGCTGCGGAAGAATGGCTGCACAACAGTTCGATGACGCAAAAAACTTATGAAGTGCGCGCTCAACAAACGCGACTGACAAGTCATTCTTACTCGTTATTACAATTTTATTTGTCGATAAGGGGATTTCAGGCTTATATGACGGACGAAAGAAATTTAGTACTGCGAATCCTCTCAAACTTTTTAATACGTATCATAGAAGTAGTGTGATCTCCGACTACCTATCACTGGTAAATTATTTGTATTTATAACTTTTACTCCTGTTATTTCAAACAACTTTAAGTCTCCCTGTTCATTTCGAGTTATCGCTGTATGAATAGAGATAAAACATTCATGTAAGCAATTATCATGCTGTTGCTTAGCTGCCATCTCTCCAATGCTGTCGATCATTTCACCCCCTAAGTGTTCTAGATGACCTTACTTTCCACTCGTTTGATGAGACATAACTCAAAATTATAAGATTTTATTCAATGCACAGAAAATTTTGAACAGTTTCAAGTTTGGGCAAAACTAGAACGAATTCACTTTCAACATGCGCTCTGAATTTACGAATAATCTGTATAATAATATTTAAAAATGAAAGGATGGAATTGAAAACTGTTGTAAATTTCCTCGTTTTTAAAATAGTCAGTGAAAATTTATACGCAGATGTGATAGTATAAATTTACTTAAGAATCTTCCATTTGGTCCCTCCAAGTCTACTTCGATTTTCAGAAAAAAAATTTGTGCGAAAGAAATATGAATTATATACTGAATGTTTCTTTTGCACTGTGCCTGATGTCCTCTTCAGGATAAACTTATTCAGAACAATATTTTTTAGTAACCTAGATATCTGTTGAGAATTATTATTTAGCCCTTATCATTGTGAATATGACAGAGAACGTTCATTAACTCTGCTTGAATGTATACATGATGCCACAAATAAATTTTGATCCTTTAACCTTAATAGAATGTCATATGCCTATCACACGCACTTAAAAAAAGTTTGTTTTCCACTTCATTTCGTGTGACAATTTTGATATAATTCTCTATGAAATGAAGTTTTTCAATCAACAAAATTAACAGGTTTTGACTGCGTGACATCTGATGATGGCTTTCTGAGTTTGCTGTGGAATGTTTACTGAAGCTGTGAAAGTCTACATGATATTGATATTGATATGTCGTCAAGCAGATCACTTCCTATTCTTCGCTCCACAAACCTACCTCTCTTCCCATCCCCTCAGGCGATGTATGTACCATTGTATCTATGGGAATTAGTGCTTCCAGGGAAAGGATCAAATGTAAGGTCCTGGACTGAGAGTTAGGTAGGCAGCCTTTGAGATGTGATGAGATGTTATTTTTCGTTTTGTTAAAGACCATTATTTTTTAGTTCACTGCTGTCCTCTTTTTTCAGCCCTATAATCTTCTTCAGCTTTTTATCTTGTTTCGTGAGCTTCTTCCTGAACTTACTGCTTCTATGCGCAGGGAACTCACCTTGTGCATAGATTCTGTGCTCTTGTAATCCGTAAAAAATGATGTCTTCATCCTTCCTTTTTCTGGAACACATGTGTTGTTAGGAAATTTTAAATTAGCTCATAATTTATTTAAATTTTCATTTGCTCCTTATTTCTGAAACTGAAATTGCTAAACGCGTTGTTCTCAAAGTTCTAAATTCTTTGCTGTGTGAAAAACGTGTATCTTCTTGAACGTTATCAACAAGAATTGGCATTTTTTTGATTGAGGGCTGTAAAATAAATGCCATTGCTAATATTCGATATTTATATCTCTTGGTGAGATTACTAGATATTTATGAATATATTAAACCTACAAAATGAAATTATCCTCTTTCAAAACTTTACGACACAGTTACGAAAGAGTTGGTCATAAAATCTCAAACACCAAAAAATTACCAGGGTTGAAGATTACTGGTAGAGCTTCGCAAAATTTGCACTTCTGCTTGACGTTCTCTACTAAATATTGAGAGCAAGTACACTGAACTTACGTAAAACATAGGGCGCTGTGCGTGAAACTGAACCATAGCGGAGTGTATAATATCAATGCTGTTCAGAAACAAAAGGATGGAATATGTCGCGCAATTTTCCTCGTATAATAATTATACAATTGTTCGACCAGTATCTAGGCTTTTCTCTTTACAAATGGTGCGTTTACCCAAACTACTAGACATAATTTTAAATTATTACTGTGATTTAAACAAGCCACATCTACGCTCACACCCACACCCACGCTCACACCCCCACCCACACCCATGCTCACACCCACACACATGCACACCCACATCCACTCTCTCACTTCTCTCTCTCTTCACATTCAAACGAAATATTCTTGATAACACGTGCAATGATGCTGCGTTGCTGCAGTGTCTCAACACCTGTCGAGCATATCTCCTTACAAGTGGTCTAAAGGTGGCTTCAGACGGAGGGTTTCTTCCCCAGGGTGACGCCCCCTCCCTACCCCTCTCACCCGCTCAAGCTTCCCCACTAGCATTTAGACGGAGGGTGAGATGCGGCCAGGGG